>CAJNOL010003294.1:0-24342 GCA_905250125.1 Rotaria sordida | reverse complement strand
TTTTTTTTTACCATATAGTTCATTATTGACGACAGAAGAGTATCTATTAACTTCGTCAAAACTGAATTAATTATTTATACTTTAAAAAATATCAGTTAGAATGCTAGTTGTTCAAACGAAATGTGTTTGTTTGTAATAAAATGCTAGAATCAAGCTTTGCGCGAGTAATAAGTAAATTAATTATAAAATATAAACATGTATTTAGGCTGATCGAACGAAAAAGGCACTTGAACACCACGAAATTTTTAACGACTTGATCAATAAAACGCATGATGCCATTAAAACTTACAGCAAAGAAAATATTACACATAATCAATTATTAATGAAGATCAAGATTCTTAATGATAAATATTTGAAAAAAATTCAAGATATATAACTTTCCTTTTTTTTCTTCAGTTGAATTTTCTCCTTAGTAGGACAACAAATGTTTATTTTTTTTCTTGATCGAGAAACAAACGTTGATTTATTTTTTCCTTTTTTTTTGCTCAATTGAACAACAAATGTTAACATTTTTCCTTTTTTTGGCTCAGGTGAACAACAAATGTTTATTTTTTTTCTTGTTTGAGAAACAAACGTTGATTTATTTTTTCTTTTTCTTGCTCAATAGAACAAAAAATGTTGATGTATTTTTTCCTTTTTTCTGCTCAATTGAACAACAAATGTTAACCTTTTTTCTTTTTTTAGGTCAAGTGAATAACAAATATTTCTTTTTTTTTGGTCAATTGAACAACAAATAATGATTTATTTACTTTTTTTGCTTGTTCGAACGGCAAATGTTTACGTGCTAAAATGACGTATAAATACCACTGCAACGTATGGCTAGCATTATTTTTTTCCTCAAAATCACAAAAACAAACGTTGTTCATCGATTACAGATAAAGTACAATGAATGCACTTTTAATTTTTTTCAATTATCACGTACTCTTGATATTTATCATCTGGTCTGCTATTAGCAGCGAAATTGTAATCGTCGAATGCTTATGTATTTTTTGTGTTTCTACTAAACTTCTCTATCGTTTGCTTATTGTAAAGTTCATTATACATTTATCTATATATTCAAAAGCATTTTGGATTCATTTTTTATCTTTATGCTCAATTATAAGATCTTTCAATAAAATGTCCTATTTTACACGTGTTAAAAATGTTTCAAATATTGTATTTTAAGTACGTTTATCAGAATATAAGGGTTCTTAGTTGTTACCACAATTTCCATTGGCATATGTATTAATATATATTAACAATCGGAAATGAATAATACTCATATGTACATATGCAGTCAAATATCTAGGTGAAAGTCTAAAAGTTTCATGATAATTAATGATTTGAGTGTAGAAAGCATTCACATCTCATACAAACCTGTTTACTTTCATAATTTATTAATAAGTCAACTATTCATAAACAAACTGTTGTGACTTTTTCTTGATTTAAAAATTATCCAAAGTCTTTATTTCATCGGTGATTATAATGTAACAACAACCACATACAGCTCTTCGTTAGCATTCTATAATCAAACAGATCTTTCTCAGTGAAAATTCCATTTTTTAGCAAATTTCGGTCAAGAATTTAGAATTAGCATCAGTGTAGACTAAGTTTTACGAATGAATTAATTTGATATCTTTTTTTTTCTATAAATGATAATTAATCATAAACCATCCGTGTACCTAGCAAGCGGTCACGTGATTTTCGATTGGTATTTCGATACTTAAATGTGCTGAGGGTTACAACTATACACATTCCATCTTGTAGTTTTTAAAATTTCTTTATCAATCTGTATTATTAATAGTATTTAAACAAGAATACGAATGGTATAATGAATATTCACTGCAAAGTAAGTTTTTTTGTTTTAGTATTGATTCAGATATTTTAGCAAAGTATTATGATGAATTAAAAATAAGACTTCGTGAAGACCTTAACGATGAACTTCTTTCAATTAATGGTTCAGTCAATACATATGTTACAACGGATCATCATGCACATTGTACTGATGATAAGAATAATTTTGAATTAGTTTATGAATGTATTTATATTCGAAGAAATTTTTTGAATATAATTAGTCTTAGTTTACATCATTTAGTTGAACCCGATATTGATTTAGCTATTTTACAAGCTCTATTAAAGGGTTGGTGAAATATATACCGGATGGTCCAAAAGTAAGGAAACATGGACAAGAAATGCAGAATTTTTTTCGATTCTATTGTAAGGGTAAAACATAGGGTTGGTCGGGTCATATGAAAGAGGACCCTTGACAACCTCTATATTGGGCCGAACAAACCCATGTTTTGCCCTGACAACAAAATCGAAAAAATCCTAGTTTTTTTTGTCCATGTTTCCTTACTTTTGGGCTACCCGCGGTATATTAAATTCTTTTATGATTTATTTAAATAAAAGAAAATGTTTCTTTCTATAGCTACTTCTGATAAAAAGGGATGTGAAACAACTATACAACATAAACATGAACAACTTCGTTTAGTATTAGAATGGAATCGTGTGGATATAGCTAGAAATAACATTATGAAAAATGAAACAGATTGGATAAGAAAAAAAGAACTATAGGATAATCTTCTTTTGAAAATTTCTTCTCTATTTTCTATTTATATTTTTTTTATTATTATTTTTATTAGAATATTAATTTAAATGATTTATTTTTATTGGCACTAAAACATAATCAACGAGAATTTGTTGAATTATTTCTTTATTATGGTTTTCCATTATCTAATTTATTCGGTAATATTGATACACTTATTGATCTTTATACTTGTAAAAAGAATGAAGTAATATTAATTTTAATCACATATTCGTTTTTTATTTGATTTTATGTAGAATGATATTTTCATTAATAGTTCTATTAAAGATCCATCACGAACCTTATATGAAAAAAAAAATACAACCATTTATGAGAGATTTTTTTGATGTTAGCGCTACAATTTTGCACAAAGATTTCCCGATAAATCCTGGATCTAAACATGAAAATGATGCTGAAAAAATGGTTCTTGTAGAACAAGATATTGTAATCAATCTTTAGATAATACCTACGATAATAGCGAAAGAACAGAAAGTAAGTTTTGCATATATTTGTTAATGTGTATATCCTTGAAAATTCTATTAAAGGTATTCTGTTTTGCTTTCTCTATCAATTAATATGCCCATAGATAAAGTTTTAAATGATAAAATTCTATTGGTAAAACATTCACTGTGAATGTTGAAATGATTTCTCTTTTTGTGCATAAGTCTGATTGTATTCGAACGGTGCAGTTTACATGTAATATGAATGACTATACGAATATTCTATTAAATAAATATCGAATAAGAAATTGAGTCAATACATTTATTTCGTAAAATTTGCCACAAATAATATCTAGTTGTTTGAAATGGGTTAATTATTTCCAAGACGGTATTCATTTAATTCGTACTAAAGAGAAATAAGAAAAAGGGAGATAATCTAGAATTTTTGGGTTTTTCGAAGCTATCGCATTGTTGAGAAATTGAAATTTTATTCGATCTTCCAACGAAAAGCTATGATCTTTTTTATCTCATAAAAAAAATCTTTTAAGTTTCGACTTCCAATTTAATATGAAAAAAATTCTAAGTTAGATTAGTTAATTATGTAGTTTTAGCTATTTTCTTGTTTCCTTTCTGAAAAAAATAAATACATGAGAATTTTAAATATTCAATATTTAAGGATAGATAACACAAGAAAGGTTACTATTTTATCAATGAACTACTCTCATTAAGAGCTTTATTTATGTCAAGGGGGAACAAACTGATTTCATGATTTCTTGATTTCAGATGATTTCAGATGATTTCATGTGATTTCAGATGATTTCATGTGATTTCAGATGATTTCATGTGATTTCAGATGATTTCATGTGATTTCAGATGATTTCATGTGATTTCAGATGATTTCATGTGATTTCAGATGATTTCATGTGATTTCAGATGATTTCAAACTGATTTCAGGTGATTTCAGATGATTTCATGTGATTTCAGGTGATTTCAGATGATTTCGAGCAGCAGGAAGAACATTCATATATCTTTGTTTTATTCAAAGTTGCTTTGTTTATATATTGGTATTAGTATAGTTAGACAAGTAACATAAGAAAACATAAACTTTGCTGAGGAAAGTAATGATATAGTAAAGTGAAAGTACAATGTCAGCTACATTTGTTCATTATTATTTTAAAGAAAGCAGTTCGAAATACAAACTTTCATCGACCTTGAACTCGTGATAATCGATCTACAGATAATGAGGATTTGTCTTTTTCCAAAACCCAACACGCAGCTTGTTTGTGTAGAAACTTATTTTCATGGTTAATACTAACTTTGAAAAAAGTATGAGCGAGTTCTCTTTTTACATTATCAAATAATCGCATTCCACGATTCGTCGAAATATTCGCATTATTGAACACGTCGAAATTATCATTTAATTCGAATTCTTCATCACTATCGTAATTATTAGTAAAATTTTCATATTCATCAAAATTTGTTTCATCGTCTGATTCAAAATTTGAACTTGCACTCTGGCTGTTAATGATAATATTTTCTGTCGACCAGAATTCTTCTAATTTGTGTGAAATAACATTACTCATTTCTTCGATTGATAATACTTGTCCATTTTTTAAGATTTCTTTCATTTTCAATTGATTAAAAAGTTTAGTTACATGATTGTATGATGTTCGTACACTATTTTCAATATCTGTTTTAGAAAGACTAATTGTACTTGTTGGATTTGAAGTGTTCGGTAATTTTCTAGATAACTTATGATGTTGCGGAAAACGAAGATTATTTTGATTTGCATTACTTTTGATGTTTAACAGTGCTGATAATTTATTTATTCGATTAAGAAATTGTGAAACCGTGAAATTCACTCCACCTGAAGAATTACTTGATATCGCTCTTGCTGATCTGAATGCACCTCCGCATGTTTGCGAATTTTCTAGCCAAACATTAAGAGCGTCTACTGGAAGTTGTCCCTCCGAAACGAGCATAGCAAGATAAACAAGAGAGTGTGCATTGATTTCGACACAAAAATATGATTGATATGTAATAAAATATTGATTTTTTGCTTGAGACCGTTCTTTCATAGATTTTATATCATAATGAGATACTCGAGAAAAAATTAGATCGAGATCATTCTTATTCATTGCATTAATCCAAAACAGCCATAAACGAAAAATAAATACTGACGTCCATGCGTGATATATACGGTCCAAAATATTGGTATCTTTTTCTATATAAGCAAGTCGAACACTTCTTATTGCCTGCAAAAAAAAACTATGATTACTAGTTATTCTCAGAAATGCAACAGTGCAAATGTGCTGGATACTCAGCTATCTGAGTATTCATTGTTATGAGATTTTGAATAAACTAGTCTAGAGTTGATTCGATAATTAGTATTGTTGACTTTTGCCAGAGGTGCAGGATCGAAAAATCCGAATGTGCAAGTAGTTTCTTGAAATTTTGATTTTGACTTTATTGCTCATAACAATTATTTTAGTAAAAAAAAAATTTTTTCTTCAAAGCTTTTTCATTCGAACATGTTTTACAAAGAAAGTGATATTTTTGACGATAAAGATTCTTTCGCTAAAAAATAATTTCTAAGTGAACAATTCAAATTCAAAACTCTGAGAAACTGATCACAGATTCCGATTCCTTGATCCTGAAAACCTATTGTACAACTTTATAAGTACTTATTATTTTGAAAAAACCTTTCTTTGATGGAAAAGATCAAATATGCCATTCCAGGATTTTGCTTACAGATTCGGATTTATTGACTCCAAGAGCTTTAGTTAAAAGCGAAAATACCTTTTACTGAATTAACTCCAGGTCAGTTTATCAAATATCCAGTCAAATCGGATACTCAGACTGACTGCCACCAATTCGATCAGTTGGGACTAGAACTGGTGTCCATCTAGTTACTTTTTCACAAAGCTTTAGCGTAATAGTCGATGACTTCAAATTTATCCTTCTTTTCAATAATTAATCATCAGATTTTTGAGATAGGATAAATACATTTTAACAAAGGCGCAAAAATATTCAGAGTGTTTTAGCATGTGATGAAGCGTAAAGTCTTTCTTTACAACTTACGAAAATCGAGTCAATTTTTTCCATCATTTCTCAAGAATTTTTTTCCAATTCAATTTCAAATATTATTAATCTTACAAATCCTAGAAAATGGTTTCACCCTCTTTATAGTTACTTCGTTACATACCTGCAAATAAATATTTAAACCTAATGAGTTTGGAATTTGTTCAAGTAAAATTAATACATTATCATTAGAAATTTTTTCTGTTGAACTATAATTTTGACGATCTTTTGGATTCACATCGGAAAGTACTAATGAATGATCGAGTTTCGAATAATTGTTAATCATGTATATAAGTGGTTCAATGTTAATTAATTGGTCTCCTAAAAGTAGATGTGTTGTTTCAGAAAGTAATCGATTGCGCAGTTTAGTACAGATGTGAACTGCATCTTGGAAACAAATATATAGCTGTTTATGCTGCATGAAAAACCACGACCAACTATTTGGAAGATCAATAGAAAATAAATCTGGATGATCATCATAAACAAATTCAGCAAAAAAGCCAAGAGATACTCGCATAGCATGTAAATAACGACTATCACAATCAGTTGAAAAACCAACAATGCGAATTCCTTTAGCTTTACATTGTTGATAAATATGATGCCAACGAGAAATAACATCTGATGATATGAATTTATTATCTGTGCCATAAGCGGCTAGAACATACGGCGACTTGTTGCTAGATAAGACAGAAAGAGGTTGAATGAGAAAGGCATTAAGTGATTTTGCTGTCGGTACATTATAATACCATTGTTCAAGGCAAGTAAACGAGTCTGTTTTATAAGAGTTAATGATTGGCAATCCATTATTATCTAGTGGAAGACTAAAACCGACAAACGTGTTTGATGTCGTATCATACGTAATTTTAGGAACGACTGTTGTAGTATCTTCTGCAATAAAACCTAATGTTGATTGAATAGAATTGAAATAATTATACGCGCCTTCAAAATTAAATAGTGCTTCAGTTAGGTGATTATCTGAAGCAGCGATAAATGACTGAATAATTTGAACACTTGGAAGAAATGCTGGAATATTTATACGAATAAATTCATATGAAGTACGACCTCCAAGTATGTATAAACTAGTTGCAAATTGTCGTACAATAGCTTCATAACGAAAACCTTTTTCTTCGGTTATGCAATTTCGAAACATATTATTTAATATAATATTTAAGAGTGTAAAGTCATATTTGCTCTTGATAATAAGGTTTGAATAGATGATGAGTGTTTTAATAAATGGAAATTTTTGCAGAAGACATTCAGGTACAATTATATCAGAAGAGTTATTTGAATTTTTTGGAGCAGTAGATTTCAAGTGTTGTTGGTTAAGAATATTAAGAGTATTAAAAAAAGTTTCAACTTTGTACACCAATCCTTTTTTCAAAACAAAACCACCATCATTGAGAAAAATGCCTGCTTTCCTTTTGATTGGAATAAGTTCATCTGAATCAAGTTGTAGGATAGAAAAAATATCCCCAGTTTCAAGAAGACAATCGACGGATGATACATCCTGTACCTGCATAATTTCAAGAGCAACACTACCACATTGTTGTTCGACTAAATTATAAAATGTTTCGTTACGAAACGACAAGACTTCTTGCGTTAAATTAACATTAGATAAACTATTTGACATATTCGAAAAATATCTAAAATATTTAATCATAATCATAACCACATTATTCGAATGAAGAAGTTATATCAAACAAAACACTTATTTAAAAATTAAATATTTTTAAGCCTGTTCCCTGTGAAAGTTAAGAATTCAAAAGATTGTTTCAAATCATTGTCAACCACTATTTTAACCTCTTGCCTTTTTTTCATAATCGTTTTACGACTTGTTTTATGTGGCAGTATAAGATCTTTCAATCTAAACAAGCAAAGAGAATGATCTATTTCGCTTCAATAAAAGTCCATGTACATTAATTTTGTTACCCTAAAACAGTATTAAAAAAAGAGTTGAAATACAGAAATAAATAAAGAAACATTAAAAAAAAAGTAAAACAGTATCTATAAAATAAACATTCAAATATTTTTCTTCTTTTTAGCTGATGATGCATTGAGTTCGTGATTTCTTTTCCGCTTTTCAAGTGATGTAGGATGAGTTTTCAGATCGACGTCAGGAGCATCTGTGTTAGAAAATGTAGAAGCTACATTGTCAGTTGTAATATCATTAATATTCTTCAGTTTTTGTTGAACTATAAAACAAGGTTTCCGATTTGTTAAATGACGAATATAATTAGATAGCTAAAATGAAAAAGTAATTTTTTACAAATTATTATACATATTAATCATTGGAATGAGAAAGATGTTGAGATCAATTGTGGATATCATTTTAATTTTTTGTTTAGAAAAAAATAGATAATTTTAATCTTAAAATGCGTTGCTATAAGTGGATCTCTTTCCTCTTCTGAATCTTACAAAATTTCATTATTTTCTATTAAATGCGTGATGGATAAAAAAGATTTAATATTTTTTCATGCAAATGTGGCTCTAAACTTGAGTTTTACATATTAAATAACATGCTATAAATTTATGATTAATATTCATCAATAATTATCATGTTAAATGTCTAAACTGAATGGTAAAAATATGATATTCAATTTCATTATTCACAAGGCCGGCTTCATCTTTATCAACTCTGATATCAACAGGAGCTCTATCTATTCTCCACACAACTTATTTCGTAGACTAGCAAGTATTAGTTAACGATACTGTCGGCGATTATTTGAAAAATTCTATAAGAAAATATTTTTTTTAACTATACAGCTCGTGAAACAATCTATGCTTTTGATAATACATCTCATGTTGACTAAAAGTTCTTCATGTAACTAAAAAGGAAGTCGAGTGAAACAGACTTGTTGGAAATGGTATCTTTTAGAGTGTTGATATTAATATTTCGATTACTGATTCTATTTATTATTTTTACCAATTGAACTCATCCCACAATACAAGATGTCGAAATCAATATCGTCTTGATCTGAGACTGTTCACTAGATTATTACATGTATTACTTAATTCTGTCCTTCGAAAGAGCATTCCAGTTGTTCAAAAAAGTTCTGATTTATAAAATCATTTTCAAATATTAGTGCAAAATGTTCTGTATAGATTTCATTTAGGAATGAACGACCTAAATACTTTATTAACATATTTGGCAAAACTCACTATACAAACACTAGTAAACTTGAGTTTCCCTATCTTTTCTGTAAAAATATCTACAATCTGTGAAAACGTGACTTACGATATAGTTATTATTTTTTTGACCTAATGTTGCAGTTGCACCACATTGGCACCTAATCAATACCTTGTTTGCATTAATATCAATAACAATTTCATAATCAACATTTTCTTGGAGGTGAAATATTTGTTGATTTTTATTTTTAATTTCTTTCATCTTTTCGCACCACTCGTCTAGAGACTTGATCAGATATTGTTTTATTTTTTCTTCAGTTTTTAAATTAATATTTAATGATGAAGAAGTATTCGTTGGTGTATTCAAACATCCATTTGCAGAATCAGTAGAATTGTTACTTACCAAACTATTTGTAGATGGATTGTTTGTTACAAGAATATTTGAAGGTGTTTTTGATGTTCCTTTCTTTAGTTGATAATATTTCTTCATTATTGCATTTTTTAAAAGATTCATTTTGCTCTTTATTCCAGGTAAAACAACAAACGAATTATTATTTAACTTGATGCATGTTTTCTTTTTTAAATCTAATAAATCGTTTGAATCCAATGATAAAATTTCTAAGGGATCATCACAAGCAAGCAGACAATGTACATTACTAATATCTTGAAATTCGAGAAGGTTAGCCACCTTCTCACCTGAATATTGTTTAATGAATTCAAAAAAATGATCACCTTCTAATTCCATAATATTATGAGGTATATCACAACTTTTGTTCAACATATCGAAATAGTTCAACGAAAATAAAGAAATGCAAAGAAAATCGATAGACAAAAAGATAACGTGTATCGATGAAGATAAAGTAGAAATGACCATGAACGAAAATAAATGTCGTTAAGTCAATTAAATGAGAAAGAGAACGTGCATGATAAGATAGTATATAATTAATCGCTAGATATCGACGTGCAGCGATGACTGAAGAATATTCATACACGTTTTTTTTCGTTCGGGTATGAACATAATTACGGGAATTAAGTCATTCATCATTTATTCAATTCGACAATGAATGTTCATGTGAAAAGCTTTTTTTGCTTATGATCATAGTAGTTCCAAAATTTATCATGAGCTCATTATTATTATTGCGATAAAGTCAACAGAAATGTATTGGAGACTACCCTAGTTGAACTTTTCTTTTCATGTACTTGACATGCAGATATCTTGAGATGTGTCCGTATCGCACGGCCTTCTTTCTATAGACAAATATATGAATGGTTGTATGAATTACGTGTACATTTAAAATAATTTGTACGGCGAATTCATGAGAATACTATGAATGGGTATGCTTAAAACAACCTACTGAAGTAAAATCATAACAGGTCTTCTGTTCAATGAAATAATGTGCATTTCCATTAAGGATAGCTGAATCTAATTAGTTGTGCAGATTTTCTTATTCTTTAACACGCCTCACTTTTCAAGCTGTGAATTTTTATTATGAACCAAACCATGTTGAGTATACATCTGAAGAAAAAAAAAAACCGCGTGTAATATATAATTAAAATCAGTCTGATACATCTTATGTATCGTTTTCATAGTTGTAATAAATAGTCAGATGTAGTGGAGTATTATTATCTCTAGCTTGCCATGGAAACGAGTTCTCCATTAATATATGGAGCTTGTGATGTTTTCTATAGAATATTTCTTTTCTAATAATACTTATACGCATTTTAACAAAATCTCAAAGACTCGAATGAGAACGTTAGGTGATACCCTAAGAAGCTCAAGTATATGAGCTCATCAAAAGACTTTAAGTATCATCTCAATGTATACTCATATTGCATGACTTGCTTTAGATACTCAAATATTCCATGAGCGTAGGAAAAGGTAAAACAAGAGTAACAATTTTGTTTTCTTTTACAGCATATTCTAAATTCTTATACGTTCATATATATGTGTATATATAATATGACTAGCCTCTACAGATTTCATGTGATTTCAGATGATTTCATGTGATTTCAGATGATTTCAGATGATTTCATGTGATTTCAGATGATTTCAGATGATTTCAGATGATTTCATGTGATTTCAGATGATTTCAAACTGATTTCAGGTGATTTCAGGTGATTTCAGATGATTTCATGTGATTTCAAATGATTTCAGATGATTTCAGGTGATTTCAGGTGATTTCAGATGATTTCAGGTGATTTCAGGTGATTTCAAACTGATTTCAGCGATCGAAATCAGTTTGTTCCCCCTTGATTTATGTAGACTTGGAAGTTGACATTCTCACACAATCTGGAGTAAACAACAATTATATTAAAAGAAACCAAGTAAGATTTCGATATCTAAAGAATAAAGGTACACAGAGAAGTAAATCATTCTGTGAATGAATTCAATATACTATTTATATATTTAAATTATTTAAAGATGTTTGTTTTCTTGTTAAAGAGATAACAACTACTGACAGTGTTTATATGAATATTGATAGAGAACTTTTTCTTTGGTCGATAATAGAAGATCGACAAGATTTAGGATTATTGTTTTGGTCACGCGGCAAGAATAAAATGAATAAATCAAATTTTTCTTTTTAATTACAACAAAACATATGTATATCTTTTAGGCGTTGCATTAGTTGCAACATTAATATATAAACATTATGCTCATACAAAATATAATAGAAATTATATTCAATCGGTTGATAAATTTGAAGATTTAACTGTACAAATACTTGAAAAACTTTATGAAGCAAATCCACACGCATGTTTAAAATCAATTATACGACAAATACCATCTTATGGTAATGCAACATAATTAGAATTAACTGTTGTAGCTGATGCTAAAGAATTTATTGTTCATCGAGCTGTACAAGATCTATTTAATGATATTTGGTTTGTTATAAATAAATATTTAATGAAAAATTAAAACAACAAAAATTAATTTTTCTTATAGGTTTGGATATATTAAAGAATCAGTATCTTATTTAAAAATCTTTTTTTCTACATTTATATTATGGTATAGTGGTTTTCTTCCTTATAATTAAAATTTAGTTACAGAAGATGATAATACCCCACTGATTGTATGTATAATAAGTAAATTATGTGTTTACAAAAGAATGACTTTCATTATTTTATTTTTCATTTCTAGAATTCAAGTAATAAGTCATATTTTTTTGTAAAACAAACATCAAAAGAACAGTGGGTAGAACAAAGGTATTCAATATAAAATTCTATTTGATGAAGTTTTGTTTTTTAAACATCATTCATTAGTAATTATCTTTTTTTGTTTAACGATGAATGTTTATTATACGTGTGCCATTATATATGATCAAATCTGTGATTTTTCGAAAATTCCAAAAGTTTTGAATAATTTTCGACAAGATCATTATACAGATTTGCAGTTGAAGTCTTTGGAAAACGATATTTTAAACTCATATCTTTCCTTACTTGTACGAAGAATCGATATTATTAGTTTGTTTCCTTCAAGACTCACGAGTTAATCCGATTCATTTACAATCAATGAGACAAGTACTTACGGTGATATATGATGCTTTTGAGATCCGACATCATGTTACACTGCACTAATCGACGATCTTGTCATATTCTTTCCAGGTTCTTGTTTTTCTTTACTATCAGACAAGAGCATTGTGTTCAGACAAGATTCTTTAGACAGAAAAGCAAAAAGAATCTTGCCTGCATTTCAAGATAACAAGAATCTCGTCTGATGCATCAGAAAAAAAGAAGAATCTTGTCTGAAGAAGGATTTCTTGCCTCATCAGACAAGATTCGGTCTACACGAATCTTTTCAGAGAGGCAAGATCAGATTTTTCAGGCAAGAATCTTGTACAGAAGGAATAGAAAAAGAATCTTGACTGAAAATCAAGAAAAACAAGAACCTGGAAAGAATAGGGCAAGATTGTCGATTAGTGTGTCATTTGAGTAGCTCCACTATGTCGACACCTTTGTTAAGTATGTAAACTGATTGTGAATGTTGAGATCTATTGAGATAACAGTCCAAGTTATCAGAGATTGATTGATAAAAGTATTATAACTACAAATAGGAGGTTCCGATTCAATTAAATATCAAACAGATTTCGGAGTCAGAAATATTTTCATGGAAGACGGTAAGCATTTCCTTTGTCTTCTAACAAAAGATCAAATCATTTGTTTAGATATGTATCGAAAACAGTATTTGAGAGAAGTAAAACTCTTTCTCAAGAAAGATATATTTCAACCGAGAAATACATTCCGAATCTTAGAAAAGTCATCAAACAAAAGAAACTAACACATTTCTCTACCATGATTTTATTAAATACATCGACTTTTTGTACAATTAATTTAATAAACCAATATGCTGCTTTTTTAGACAAACGACTGATTGACTAAGAAACAATGAGTCTAGCTTTCTTAAAAATATTCAACAACAATACATAAACAAGAAGAATAGTTTTGAATAAGTCGAAGATAGAGATCACAAACTCGCCTCGTCTCACCGCGAAGCGAGTACAAGTTGATTTTGTGACTCGCTGAGTAAAGTTGTCTACTTAAAATATAATTTTTAGTGATTAGATAGTAAATCATTAATCATATCTCTTGATTTTATTGTAGACTCTTTTAAGAACTTTTATTGGTGACAAAGTTCAACTAATCACGACAATAAATGGATATGAATATTTATGTATACATATTTATCTATTCGGTCTAGATGAACAATCTCATTTATATAATTCCCAGTATGAATTTAACAATGTACCTTTGTTATGTTAGTTAATTGAAAAATTTACAATAAAAATTTTATTCTAGATACATATTGAGAGTGAACTTTCGTTTCGTCGAAAAGTAAATTGATATAAAGGATGAATAATATGGATAATTTATTCTAATTGATTTCGTTCTCTTGAATAGACAAAGTTACATCAAGAAGACGATTTAAATTATAATACTGCTTTATTTAGGCGACTATCCAATATCACTATGACAAAGTTATTTATAAATTGAAATCCTTTATTAAAATATAGAGTTAGTGATTATTAACAACAAAACCTTAACTGTGGAGAAAAAAATAAAATGTTAGGATGACGATATGTAATTGTCCCCATATATATATATATATATATATGAGAATGTGGATGATCGTTTTCTTATCTATATAATACAATCAACATTATTACTGTGTCAACGTTTTCACAGTTCCGTGCTTGTAAATTTCAGCGGCGCTGCTTGTCAATAATCATCAAGTAAACTTATTAGTTGTGTGATTCTTATAATGATCTTTTCAACAATTTTTATAAAACAGATGCACCTACAATCATTGTTTTTCGAAATAGTCTGTTAAAGAGAATGAAATGATTATTAAAAAAACGCTAATGAGATTCTGCATATTTTCATTCAAATTTTATTTTTCGACGAAACAAGAACTAACCGTATTACGTACTGGATAAACTCTTCTTCTCGTGGTATAATCGATATTATAGAGGAAATTTGTTTAGATCCTCGCAATGTTGATCATACATTATAAAATACTTCTCAAATGTCCTGTAAAAGGATCTATAATTTGAATGATTGTTATTTATTTGTATCTCATTTTGAATTTTTTTTTCACTTATCTATATATATATATATATTAAATGTAATTAATTTGATCTAAAGAATAAACTAGATAGTGATTACTATGGGTAGTCAAAAAACTGTCTAAAAACCCGTTTTTTATGATAGACCGTAGGCGAGTCGTTTTTTTTGGCTGACTCGTCGATCTCTGGTCGGAACACATGATAACGAAATAAAATTCAAGAAAAAATTCTCTCTAATGAATAGTCCTATTAAAAGTCTGAATTGAAAAAAATACCTTCAGAATGTTATGCTCAAAAATCTGTTAAAAGCATACTGAATAGTTTATTGTTAAGGAATCAAATGTCATAGTTCTGCATGTTCCTTCTTAAGTAATGAAAAATAATTCTTTATATTTATTGAAGCTAAAATCAAATGTACATACATATTATAGAACTCTTATAATAAGTGATCACTAAAATAATTCGTTTGTCGCATGACTATCAACTATCTATTCTCTGTTTACTTGAGTTTATTATATTCAATTAATTTGTTTCTTTTTGTATTATTCAATTTGTAGGTTATCAGACAGAAAGCAAAAGAATTCGTTATCAGAAAAACTAGATCAAGATTCTAGTACTAGGAGATTTGTCGGTATTGACTATTTTCGAATGCAAAGAAAAATAATTTGCAGATTAATAACAATAATACTAATAGTGACTTAAATTAACAACGATTTTCTTTTTTTGTTAATTAAGATTATTTTACGTATAATTTATTTATATATTTGTCTAAATTGGACAAAGGAAATAATAATTCGTTTTATTTTATTCTTTTAGGAAATTAAGAAAAGTTTCTGAATATTTTCGACACATTATTATATTTATACGTACTCCATATGTTAAATATCTTTATCATTTAGTAAGTATTCAATTAGATAATAATCGTTTTTTTTATTTTTTCTAACAGTATGTTTCATTTTCAAAATTAGTTCTTTTTTTCATATAATTTTATTTAATACACTTATTCATTTTATATTTTAGTACTCTCATTTGATCTTTTTATTATTATTTTCCTATGTGATTTTTTTTCCACTCCATGATCTTCCAATGAATTCATGTATACCATCTGGCAATCTAGCAAAAAAAGATTGTTGCGATGACAAAGATGATATTCTATCAGTTACAAGTTACACATCGACTATAAATTTCTATAATGTTAGTAAATCAGTTGCATATGGACTACAATTGCATGAAAATCTATCTTCTACTGAAATTATACTTGTCATATGGGTTATTACATTAGTTTGTGAAGAACTTCGACAGGTAATTTGTTTGAATATATTTGTAATCTATTATCTTATGGTCTCTATTTACTGTGTTCACATTCTTTAATTATTTGTAGTACAAAAGCATCATCAGCACGAAACGCTGTTACAATTTATTTTAAATCATACTGGAATAAATTAGATGTTGTGGCTATAATTCTATTTTTCGTGGGTATTGTATTTCGATATATTTCAATATCAGAATGCTTTTGTGCAGGACAGATTGTTATATCATTTGATTTATCTATTTGGTTTATACGTACATTGGATATGTTTACTGCTGTAAAACTACTTGGGCCTAAACTTGTTATGATTGGTGAAATGGTAAGTAATCTTTTTGATTTTGTGAGACACTAGTTAGACATTTTTTTTTGTTAGGTACATGATTTAAAATTTTTCATGTTAATGTTCTTTGTATTTATACTGGCATTTGGTGTTCAAGAATTTACTTGGTATTTACCATGTAAAATTATAAATTTTGCTTATTGGCATATATTTGGTGAAATAAAAGGTTTAGAAATATTCGAAGGTATGAAAATACAAAGAAGGCAAAAAATTTCTAATTAAATAATAAAATGTTTTTCCTTAATATAGAAAATTTTAAAGCAAATGGTTATACAGCGTTTATCTTATTGCTTGGTTATATGACTATTGTTAGTATACTCTTATTCAATCTACTTATTGCTATGTTCAGGTAGTATTTATAACATCTACTTTAAATCGTTATGAAAAAAAAAAGAACTATAGACAGTGAATATGTAGCGAAACCATTTTTTGCATCTAACTAAAGGCTTGATTTGTTTTAATTTAGTAATACTTTCGATCGTCTTCAAAGCAATGCAGATCGTATTTGGAAATTTCAACGATATTCATTAGTGTGTGAATATTTATCACGTCCATCGTTTCCATCACCTTTCATTTTCTTGTCTCATTTTGGACGATTAACTTTGTATACATTAACTAAATGTTATAAGTCAGAATTCATCCAAAATAAACATCGACAACATGTGAATCGAACAAAATATAGTAAAATATATTTTTTTGTTTTATTTTATTTATCTAAATAAAATAGTTGACTTTTTTGTTAGAACTGTCACTCGATGACAAAAGTATAACAAAAATTGAAACAACTGACGATACATATGGTGATGAAGTTTATTATAATTATTTAAGATAGGAAAGAAAACTACTTGATGAATCTGATCTTGATAAAGAAAGAGTGTAAGTAGTAAACTTAAATAAAATATCACGAGATCGAGATCTTTCATAGAACTCCCTTGCAAAATATCAGATTAACTTCTTTTCAACTATTTTTTTCTGCAATACGAAGTACTTAAACCTAAATAACGGTTGAAATAGTTAGTGAAATATTCTATCAAATACATTGTATACTGAAATCTTATAAATAGAATTATCAGAGAAAGATTTGTGAAAAACCATACACAACATGTTCAGATCTCCGAAGACTCTATGAAGATTAATGCTAAAGAATATCATCTTTAAAAGAAGAAAGTCTCTAAATAAACGAGATATTGTTTCACTTCCCGCCACTCTCTCTCTTAAAAAGTGATAAGCATTACAAAACCAGCACAATGCGTTGTTTTGTTTTAGATAATCAATCTCGATTTGTAATGTTTATAAATTTTTAAGAGAAAGTTGTAGAAAATGCGATAATCTTTCTTTTTATTCAAAACTTTATGCTCTTCAATAAAAATAGTCTTCTAAGACATAAAAATGACCGTGTTTAGTTTCTCGGAAATCTTCCGTCTGTAGTCGGTCTATGAAATTTTAGTATAGAACGATTTATAAAGAAAGAGTTTCATTAGTCATTCCTCTCGCTACTTATATTCAAGTTAAATGCTTTATATCAAAAGAAAAAAAAACATAAAACAATATGTCGTTCATGTATTTTTTTTTCAATTTTTGTGTATTTTTAGTCATCCATTACAGGAAAATATCTTAAATAGAATAGGGAGACTTGAAAACCATATACAACTAATTAGTAATCAAATAATAATAAATTTTCTATAGTTGAATTTCTTTTTGCACTTATTTCATATAAAAAATTTTCATTTAGCAAGCTCTTATGTGCAATTATCTTGAACACTTGATAGATGATTCAAAAACCAACAATGGTAAACGTATCAAACTACCTGAACGACATCGTTTAGATTCTGAACGATCATGTATGTTTATCATTATATAATTATTCTTTTACTAATAATTTCTTTTTATAAAAAAAAAATATTGAAATAGTTGAGGAAATGAAGCACAATATTAATAAATCACGACAAACGTATCAACGAGAATCATTGTTTGATGATGATCGTATTCATTAAAATCCTAATTATTGAGAAACAACAATGATGAAAGGTTTATTCTTTCTTTATCTCAGTAACACTTCTGAATGCTATAAATACTTGTGTGACTACAGCATATTTTAATTCTAGTCCATATAATTAAAGTTTTAGCTTATTGAATGTGATTTACAGTCTTATTAAAGAGTAATTACTACTTGACACAATGAACTAGTTTTCAGTACCCATATATAACTACATTTCTTACTAACTATTTATTATTAATCTTAAGTTATTAACTAATTTAGATATTAACATTTCAAATCATCTTCTAATCATTACTGCATGCATTAACCAATTAGATTTTGATGAATGAACTCAAAAAAAACAACGTTCAAACATTGATTAATTTCTTTGATATACATGTAGATATCGTCTTTCACGCGTGTGTCAACGGACAACTGATGTCTAAATTCGGATTCAATGTAGAATTTCTTAGTATTTAGTGGAGCTATTTTTTTATATTCATATTTTAAAAATAAATTATTATATTTGCATATTCTTTTTATTTTCTATCAATTACAAATGTATATGATATCTAATCATGTTTTTCACTGTCTTAATTATTGTAAACTTCTTTGTAGAACTTGCGTGTATTTTTTTAAGAAAATAGTGAATATCAGTTTTAATTCGAAGTTCTTCGACTCCTACTTGCCCTCCTCACAACAGATACTTCGTAATGAAAAATAGCAGATGTTCAGTTGTCGACATGTTTTGTTTTTTTTCAAAATTGATAAAATGTTAATTTTGAAAAATAATTAATATCATTATCGGTGAGTTGATTTATATATATATATGATGGTACACCACATGTGCTGTTGATATCATGAATATGTAAAACAGATTTCTTTGTGAGTTAATTCGATGATTATAATAATAAGAGTGCTAAATTCAGAAAAAAACGAATTTGAAGAAATGACAAATTATGAGTAAATAGCAACACTGCAAACGAAAAATAGAGCATTCGTAGTAAAAATTAAGCATTCTCTTCGAAACACAGAAATAGCAGAGAGGTCATTACCCTGAATACCAATTATTATACAAAACAGCTTTAGTCTACGAGAGATTTTTCATATGAGCGTAGCCAGTTGACATGATACCTCAATTTGCTTTCTTTCTATTATCAGTTAATAACCTAACCATATTCAGGTCAAATTAACACCCGCATCGCTAAACTACTAAATTTAAAATATTAGCTGCTGATCGCTGTCTTATATGAAACTTTTCAGTTCCTGAAATTGTGTCTTATCGTTTTTTAAGGAATTGAATAGTTTCATATAAGACAGCGATCAGCAACTAATATTTTAAATTTAGTAGTTTAGCGATGAGAGTGATAATTTGACTCGAATATGATTTGGTTATTAACTGATAATAGAAAGAAAGCAAATTGGGGTATCATGTCAACTGGCCACGCCCATATATATATATATATATTCATGGAAGTTATCGTTTTTAATTAAATAAAAACACTAAGAAAGACCCTTCAATTCTATTCAAAGCACTTCACATTCACATCTTTTGAATATAGAGAAGCCATTTGATTTGGGGTCATCTATCATATCGATAAGAATTAAGATAACAATTGTTTGAAATAAAACGAACAAATTATGATGAAAACTGCATCAATTTTTTGTTATTGATAATGGAATTTCAAAAAATTTCTTTTTCAGTTCAGTGCGAATTTTTGAAAACCTTGAGCCATGTTCAACTCTGATTATTAACACGAATAACTGTTTTTCTTTGGCATTAACAGTCCTTATCGAAGTCTTTGTTCCGTGTTTGACAACGCTAGCTGATCTCATAACCCTGTTTCAATCACGTAATACATATATATATATAATAGTATTCTAAAAGGCAACTGGATCATGGTTTTTGTTTTCTATATATCCAAAACAAAAACAGATGCACTTTCATAGAATCATTTCTTTGTTTAGCTGCAGAAGAATTATCATAAAAAAAAAAACTAATGTCAATAATCGTACCATATCACATAAAAATACTAGAAAACAATTTGTTACTATTGTAATTATTTGAAAAATATTTTCTTCTAAACAAAGCTCATTGAAGGAATGAATTTAACTTTTGATAGAATAAGATTACCGACAGAAATGATTATCAAAATATTCAATATATGTTTTTTATGCTACAGTAGATATTGAATTATTTCAATTTATTAAAAATTAACAAATATAAGAATATGCAATGACAACATCAAAAATGAAAATGACGTTTTAGAATAACAAATCATCCAATATTAGATTAGAAAAAAAGCTGCTTTTTTTTTAAATTTATTACTTTTCAAATAATTAAAAATTGTGTACATCTTAAATTATAATAACGGGTACGGCAGAATAAATGGCCACCTCAGTATTTTATCTCTAACTCTGTTTCTCTTTCATCCAAAAGATATGATTTTATCATAGAAAGATGCACTGTGAAATTCTCTACAAAGTGGCCTATTTTATCTTGGTTAAATACCGTTCGTCGTACTTTAAATCGAAATAGTTTCACTTGAAAAAATTGTGAGTACTTTCCAAAAATAGTTATTTTATAGTTTTTCCTAATATCGCTCTATTTGCCATTTAGTAACTTTCGTTTATAGTTTGTTTTAGTTGAGAAGTAATCTGGGTTTACCGATACTCCAGCAATGCCTAGGCTTTCCTACTTGAGTTGAATCGGTAATTATCGAAATCAAAATGTTATTTCAACAAAGGTCACTAAGATATGGCAAATAAAGCGATATTAGGAAAAACTGTAAAATAACTATTTTTGGAAAGTACTCATCATTTTCCTAAGTGAAACCATTTCGATTTAAAGTACGACGAACGGTATTTAACCAAGATAAAATAGGTCACTTTGTAGAGAATTTCACGATGCATCTTTCTATGATAAAATCATGTCATTCGGATGAAAGAAAAAAAGAATTAGAGATAAAATGCTGAGGTGGCCATTTATTCTGCTGCGCCCGTTATTATGTTTTGGTTCAATTTGTTCAGTTATATATTGATCAATCGATGAACAATTTTTAATTTTCACAACAAAAGATGGACATCAATTTATTTTTCATAACTTTTTTCTAAAGAAATTTCAGATGTGTTCAATAAAATATCTATTTGATGACTCTATATTATATTCGAAACTTGTTCGATGATTTTCTCCATTAAATGACAAATGTGATTTCAATCGATCTCAGCGAACTTTTTCACAAAAACAATTCAAATCATCAAAAAAAAACTTGGTCTACTTCTTGACGTTTTTGTCACATAATCTTTAGAATTTAAACAAAAATCACTCAACGAAAAAATCAATGATTTTTCAACTGAATATTACTTCAAATTTTTATTAAAACGAATCAAAAGCTAGAAAGTAATCTTTTATTTTGATCAAACGATTTGAATCATTATTTTTAAAAAATGTTATTTCTTTTTGCGCGCTCCACTGTCACATCCAATTTCAGTTCTTTATTAGCTCATAACTGTCCTTGAATTATGAGAGACATTATTAAAAAAAATAAAGTATTCGATGTTCTATCAAAAATATAACTGATTGAAATTTTATTTCTTCATCTAATGACAACATTATTTGACAGATATGTGTATGTTTTTGTGTAGAGTGACTCAAAACCGAGTCTAGATCTGCCAGTCATACAGCTGGTGGCATGCTGACTAAATGAAAAGAAGGAAGATTCTTCTAGTAACATACTGATGAGAAAACATTTTCTCTTATCAGTTTCGTTCCCGAGAAAAACAACAGGACTCTCTGCAAAAAAGACGATTCTGTTCTCTTTTTAGTGTGATGTTTTGAACATTGCCTGTTCTATAAGGTCTTTTCTATATGTTGGGAAACTTTTATTCTTTATGACAAGCGTAGGATATCATAAAACACACTACTCAGTAATTATTTTATCCTACTATCATTTTTCGCGCTAATCGGATCAAAAAGTAACAATTCATTGATATTTGTCTTTCTAAATATGATGTGTTTGTATGCATCATTCTAACAAACTATATCGATTTTGTTAATTCAAAATTTTGAATACAATAAAGAACGGGAGAGTTCTCTTCAAATTGATTTAACAATCGAAAAGCTCATAGTAGTCTTTCATACATGCCTAAACTCATTTTGTATGTCTTTAAATCAAGGACTTATGAGTATGTCATGATCGCTCCTACCAAAACTGTCATTATTAATAGTTACCTTCAAGAAAACTTTCCATCAAGATATTATTTTGTTCAGAAATCTTCACAATCTTTTTTTCTTCAGAAAATCTAGACTAACTTTTCTCTTCTATCCTGAAAATATTTTAATGCATTGAAAATCGTCGAACATTTATTATTGATCTTTTCACAGATTCACTTACAAAATTTTGACTCGTCGTAAACTCTATAAAATTCCGACTGATCCTTTTCATTGGTCCAAAACACAGAAAGGAAGACTTTGTTTCAAAACTTTCAGTTCACAACGTATAACTTAACAATGTACTATTCTAACTATGGCAAGACTGAAGATGTATTTACAGTGAGAACTTCACCGACATCCACAATCAAGTGTGATGCATATCTCTCATGGTAAAGCACAATACAGAGTGGATCAAAAGTCATTTTATCGAGAAGAAATGCTTGAATATCTGCACGATACTTTGATGAATATGAAAAAATAAATAACTTTTTGTAAATTATTTACTGAATATATCTAGTTATTAATAATTAGAAGTTTCAGGAAACACTAAGTAAGAAAACATATATCTGTGGTAGAAATTTAGGACCATATGATAATTGATTGAAGCGTTGGTTGGAAATATCTCTTGTTCATTATTTGTGATCATATGGCTCAGACTATTTTCTCATAACTCATCAAAGACTTCGGATTTATATTCATATTAATAATAATATTTTAAAGCAGTGTTTTCTAGCATTTTTCGTAGGAATGTCAATTATGAGTACTCCCTTATTAGTAGTGTAAAAATCAGTCCATTTAATCAAAGTATGATAGAGATATTCATGCTTTTCTTCTCAGCGAAGTGACTTTTGGCCCACCCTGAATGTGCAGCATTCTTTACTTGAACCACTCATTAACTAACAGCAATAAATCTGTTAAGCAGAAATGTCTTTCGATTCTTATTTCACTCAGAGTTCAACTTATTTTTCTCGTTTCTTCATTCACATGATCAGGATATCCATCAAGAGCAGAATGAAAGCAACCAAACTCATGATGGCTGCATTTCTTTTTTCGTTCTTGTCAGAAAAACAAAACATTCATCTTGAAAAAAATGATGTATGAGGCAAGGTATCCAGCGTAATGCCACTTAAGTCATGTTACATATGAAAATCAAACAAAAGTTGGAAAGAATAGTAATGCAAGCCATGATGCTGTTCGATATTTTTTCTCTTTCGTTCTTTGTGTTGACAATCATATTTTTTCTTAAAACTCAATGAAGTTTGTCGTTGAGTGTTAACGACAAACAAACGCCCATATTTTATGTCGTAGAAAAAACAGAAGGCACCTACTATATAAATAGAAGAAATGATCTCTGTTTAAACGACAAACAACTATCCACCATTCTCTATGCACCAACAAATGACAATTTTCAATGAATATGAATGAACAAAAATCAAAACAAAATATTTCCAAATCAACAATTGGTACCCATGCAAACACAACAGATCCATCGCTTACCATGCGATCAACACGGTACATCGCTCAGAATTATTTGATCCTCTGGCTCAATGAAAACATTGATCCAGCAAATAAATATTACCAAAATACACTCCAACAACTGCAAAGCATAGCCAATGAAGTCTGTACCTTTACACAACGTGATGAATGTGTTGACTTTCTCACTGAAGTTGATGATCAAAAAGCTTTTCTCATTGTACCGAGTACTATGGGCCAACAAATGGTACCATTCAT
>CAJNOL010003293.1:5130-24349 GCA_905250125.1 Rotaria sordida | reverse complement strand
CCCACACCCACACCCACACCCACACCCACACCCACACCCACACCCACCCTCAAGCAGCCTGCCTAGCCTGTGACAGGCTGGAAACTGAAATATTTTCATACCCTCATTAAGAGTTTACTTCTGTCTTATATGACGCAGGAGAGAGGAAAAGTATATGGAAAAACTCAATCAGAAAGTTGGAACGAACCAGAATATTGACATAGCTAATTCGATAGAGCGGAACTTACTCTACAATATGCACTGATGGGTTTTCTCTCCACCTTTGAGAGTCAGGGTTTGGGTAAGGATGCAGGGGTGTACTTGTGAATGTGGATGAGGAGACGAACCATCCTCTCACACCTTGAACGACGATAGACCTACAATTATACGTGATATATAGACTCCTAAGAGACATTATGATCTCATCTCAGCAAATCTGATGTTGTTAAACTGTATTCTATTGTTGAAGCATCATTGATACAGAAGAAGCGATAGTGGCATATTTATTTCCTTGAATAACATAAAAATAGAAAAACAAAACACATATATCATAGAATCAACTCTGGGTTACATTACCGAAACATTATGAGGAGGTCAAAACATTTTTTACAAGTATTGAAACAAAAATTAGACGTCCCCATTGAATCATTTATTGAATGCTACTCGCAGTTAAAAGTCACTCTTGTCAATGTTTTTGGAAAAATGATAGATTATTACATAGTTACATATTCAGTCAATTTTATTCACGTTGTGTCGCATATTAGGCGCGCCCTCTTACTTGGGTGAATGTACATAGGAATACTGTGTAATATCATACTTAGTCATCTTACTACCACTAGTAGCGTACGAATTTTTTATTGTTATCGGTGACTCTAATACTTTGACAGATTTAATTTGTTGGAAGTCTTCATTTGAGAGCTTAAAACCCGGTAGTATGAAACTTCCTAAAAGCTCTGCTGTCTTAGTTACACTCTGGACATCGTCATTACCATCGCGTTGAAGCACAAAAACATTATTGTTTGTCATATCATCTCGGAGATCTTTACTCAAACGTCCATACTCATTAAGAAACAGAATGCCAAACTTTGCCTATAAAAGGTCAAACATGAAATCAATTTAAAAACCTATCAGAGAAAAATTTTACATACATTGAGTTGGCTGATGTCTCGCAGAAGTTTCTGACAATCGTTCTTTGGAATGTGCTTCGCATGATTCTTGGCATCAACGACAATAATGCACGTCGCATCATTATATTTAATGAAGATCACAACGTCTGGTTTGATTGGATGTCCGTTTGCCAAATAAATGTGTGGCTGTTTTGGACGAATCACAACAATATTTGACCTGGTCGCAGCAACTACTTGCTTTGCTGCGTCTCTGATCACATCATATACGCGATTTTCGTGCTCGCTCCATGTTTCACGTTGAGATGCTCGTGATGCTCCGCCTCCGATTGTTTCGTCCGTCGAGATTCTCGATGAAGCGTCAATGGGTTTCTCGTATTGAGCGAAGTTTTCAAGCCACGATCTGACATCGACAGGGCAATCCTTAATGCTTTTCTGCACTTCGTCGTTTGACATGATTTCGTGATTATTATAATTATTGTTGATGGAGATTGTTAGTTGCTAGAAACTGCGCAACTATTATCAGACGTTGCACAATCGATTACTCACTCATGGCAATTTTCTCTATTTATATACTTTGTCAGTTATGATGACTCATATTGATGTCACACGATGTTTTGCGTATATCGCACATTCAGCAGAGCACTCAAAAAAATAGTAAATTCTTTTTCGTTCTGTTTTCTATTTATATCATTTTGCCAATGTTTCTTTTCTCTTCAGTCATCGTTCGTTCCTCCTGTTGAAAAAAATTCTGTTTGAATATAATCCCCAGTCTCAATCTTAGCCATTCAGTCATTCTTATCATTTTCTCATTCAGATTCGATGAAATTTTACCTAACAAGATCTTGACTAGGTTTCTATAAGATCATTGAAAGATCTCACTACGTATTAGTATTGCATTTGTCTTTAGCACTTTTTTTTATATCAGATCTTGCCTTTTTTTATTCATTTCGTCAGATGATAAGTTTAGTACAATTCTTGCAGAAAAAGAAACACAATAATGAAGGAACTTTTGTTTTTTTGTAGGTTTGATTGAATCAAAAAATTGATTTTCGAAATGAAATTGTTCATTCAACCATAAATACGATGTTCTTCTTCAGCTTCATTTCACCTATAGCATGCTGTTGTTTGTTGATTTTTTCTCACTATCAAATGATGCAATAACAATAGTATTTCGCACTGACTAAATAAAGGTGAATGAATCATATTAGCAATTCAATAAAAACCTCGAAGAAATGATGAAAGAGTAGAGAATAACACCGCGTGCCATTTTTTTCTGTTTCTTCTTACATTTCTGTATGACAAAGTAAAGAAGAACACGTAATTGTGTCTTGCAGGTAATACTACTCTACATACACATGCGAATTATTTCGTATTAATTAAGAATATATTTAATTCAAACATGAATCAGTTCAAACGACGGCTGAGTATTAGTCAATCGTGTAAAGAAGAAAGCAAAAACTTTCGAAGTAAGTGATACATATATTATTCTGAATATTTGATATATTTTCAATGCTTTCGCCTTTTTAATAGCATTATGGAATGAAGAAAAATGTACAAAAATATCTCATTCATCTGTAATTTCACATATGCAATTAATCAGTTGTTTGGAAGATTTATCCAATGAATTTTCTATGACATTTTTGAATATCTTGATGGTTATAATATATATGAATCATACTCAAATCTTAATACTCGCTTTCAAACTCTACTTACTTCTTCCTCTTTCCAGCTAAAAATTAGTCTCATGTCTTTTGCTGGAATCCGACTTTAGACATCGTTATATGAATATTAGGGTGTGGGTGTGGGTGTGGGTGTGGGTGTGGGTGTGTAGGTGTGGGATGTGGGTGTGGGTGGGTGGTGTGGGTGGGGGTGGGTGGTGTGGGTGGGGGTCTTCTGTTCGTCTAAAACGACACCCACATCCTTTTGTTTACATTTTTAGCCTCTTGCATGGATCATTGAATTAATGTACTGCGTGATTGATTTTTTTGATCACTATCACGATCCCGCTCACGAAGAAACAAGGCTTCTAAATCAAGATCACGAATTTTTATTTTGCTAAAATTCACGAACGCGATCACGATGTCTAGAGTATGCATATGCAGAGCAGCCGGATGAGAAAAAACTTGATTCCGCACACTTGTACTCATGAAGTCTCAACAAGTCAAATCAAATCTCTTGAACTGCCATTAATAAACATGCGTGAGATCAAAAGAAAAAACTTACCGGGACTGGGGCGAACAAAACTTGATTTCAGACATGTCTAATCAAGAGACAAAAATAACTGTTTGTCGTTTTGTCTTGTCCTCTATGGAACATACTCCATTCGATATAGTGGAAAAGAATATAAACGCAGAAAATTCATCGTTTTCATTTATTTGCACATATTGTGAGTGGTTTGAAGATATTAGAATTGTTGGCGTATGTGTAAGTATTTTTTGAAATGTCTAATTCTGATCTCCCTCAGAGGGTGTGGGTGTTATACATATATTATTTCGACAACTTATGTGCATTGTTTGTTACTTTTGCTATATGAAGCATATGAACTGCGAGACTTTTTTTTCTAATTTAAATGGGAAGCATTACATTTCCGACAAAATGGGATGAAATTTTGAACGTTCATATTATCATCGTGATTTTTGGAATTCTTTTTTCAATCACGATCACGCGTGATCGTGATTCATGATTGACGCAGTACACTAATCAATTGTACAGACAAACTAGGTCCAAATGTTCATTACTAAAACATTTGCGTTTCATGTGTTGTAGGTCTTTTCTTTGTTGATCTTAATTAGACAATTTTCAGAATATTTTGAGATCATTTTTTGTTTCAATCCCAATAAAAATATGACCTTTTTGATTATTGATTTTATTCAATGTTATTTAGAAAAGTAGTTATGGAAATATATATTGATCATTTTTCTAATAGTGAATCTTTCGATATTATCATATTCGACATAACTTTTACGCTATCTTCACAATTTTATGCATTTATTTCGACCTTTTTTTCTGGATGCCCATCTTGTTTTTTTGTTCTTAAAAATTGGAAAAACAGGATTTTTTTATTCGATGTGGTAATCAAACACGACATTTTCTATCAAATATACGAAAATATCGAGATAGTAAACGTCATTTCTGCATTCTTTTTTTTATTAAAACATTCAGGGATACTTATTTATTGAACTTTATTGCATCAAATTTTTTATGTTCTCATTTAATACATTTTTTTAGTTAATTTACCTTATGATAAACTGTTATTGTCGTTATTATCATCAACCAATTCACTTTTTTTTTCAATTTTATATAAACTACTGTCGTGATATCATTCTTCTTTGCCAAGAATGTTGATCTATCACAGCTCATATAATGTGATATTTATACAATGTGCATTTCTTTTACTTAGAAAACTCTTTTTATTCTAGGCAATCAAGTAGACGTTGAAACTCAAATGACATCGATCGAACGAATACTTGAATATTGTTTACTTGATCAGGAACTATCTACTCAACTACCAACCAAATTGATGATCTTGACATAGCAATTCTGCTATTAGCTGTCATATTTCAATTATTTTACAAGATTCTATTCTTTTTACTAGTACCACGAGATGTAATTTTGGTCTTTATTTAGATACCGAAATATGAAATGCACTTGAAATTAGTAACGGATATGATGTGAGTTACTTATGTTATCCTCCTCATCTTCAAGCACATCGATACACATAATAACATTTAGACAACCCCATTCTAATTACTTAATACATGTTAATTACAACAAATGATCAGGTTGATAATACAAAAAAAAAGAATGTTCGTTTTATCAATGACCACGATCAACAACTCATTGCTAAAGATAACTCTCCATACTACTTTTTTTTCTTTCTTTTCATTGATATCAGTTGTAATAGCATCGAAATACGATCCGTTCCAACAAATTACACATCAATATAAATCATCACTGCGACGTAGTATGTCAAAATGAGTAATATGAAATTGATTCAAGATCTTATGACAAGAAACAAATTGTTTCGACATTGATGCTCGTTTTTCTTCAAAAAGAAGATAAGATACTAGATTAATCATTTCATAAAGCAACTATTTATTTATTTTAAGTATCGAATTTCCGATTGGTTTAAATAATGTTAAGTGTACTAGAACAACTCTTTTATATTAGCTGTGTTTTTTCTCTAGTTAGTACAATCATCATCAACTTAAAAGATATCATGCATGACCTTAACTTAATTATTTACAAGTATATAATTCTAAAATAATACAATAATAGTCAGTTTTAAAGAAAAGAAGATTTAATTAATAGTAATATGATAATAAGATCTACACTTGCAAATGACGTCTTTGAGCTGACATTTGAGAAATAAAATGAATTCTTAACATTAAAAAGATAGTCAATTATTTTTGATATTATCTTTCAGAATGACTATCATTAATTCATAATCTAATAAATATCCTTGTATGTAGATCAATAACTTCTGAATGTCTTTCTTCTCTCATTCAAGATATAATGTTTATCAATAACCAGAGTTCTCTATAAGAAACGTCAAATATATTTTGTTCCCAATGATACATATCTCGACAAGAAAGAGACCTGCCTCTTCCACCCATCTCATATTTGACTTGTTGATCACGTAGTAGAATATCGATATATAAATATACACTAACATACATCTTTAGCATAATCGAGGGTATTAGATGTATATTCTCCATTCTGCTATTATAAAAATACTGATAGTATATAAGCGTAGCCGATAGTAATGAGAGAAAGAAAAAATCGTAATAACTATATAGCTATTCGAGATAATATATTCTCTTCTTCAGAAACAACTACGTACAATCAAGACAGCAAACAAATAATGAGTTCAGAACAAAAAAGTAAATTTTCTAGCGAGAAATTTTCTTGTATATCATTGATAATTGTTGTTCGTAGGTGACAAGACTGCATTAGCAGCTGCTATCGCCAAAGCTCATATAACTGGTGATGATACACCAGACATTGATCCACGTAAGAAAGCTGATAGAGAAAATCAAGGTTGGCTTTCAGGTGATCAATTTACAATTGCTGAAACTCCTGTTGCTCATATCAATTCAACAGTTGGAACCAAAGAATAAAACATTGTATCATTGAATGAATAACTATTGATTTGTTTTTTATATAAACAAGCATTTTAACTTATTATGTGCATGTTCCAACATTTTCTATATGAAGTAAATCTTATCTATTAATCTAATTAAATCTTTGTTTCGCATATTTTATGTATCGGTCAACAAAATATTATTAAAATTGATTTTTCTTTGTGGTACGTTAAGAACAGGAAAAAGCAAAAACTAAAAATTCAGATAGATATTTTATATTCAATCCAACAATGTTGTGCCCAATTATTGACTTTATCATCGTATATTCAATGTTCCCAAGCGATATGAGAAAAATTAATAGTACGCAGACAAGACAATATATGCGACTGTCAGATGTCATTCGACTTTATATTATGTCTATGTTATTAAGATAGGTGCATTTCTGAAAGATTAAAAACAGAGAATTTTTATCTACAAGCTTAATTAGCAAAAGTCGGTGGTGGACCTGAATTCTTTTAAGCTTTTCTCACTATCATAGACATAATATGAAGTCGAATGACATCTGACAGTTACATATATTGCCTTGTCTACGAACTATCAATTTTCCTTACATTGCTTGAGAACATTGAATATACGATGATAGCTTTAGGCGTCGAATCAATAAAAAATCCGCACCCACAAACTTTTAACTTCAAATAAATGTTTTATACGCACGTGTTCATAAATTATATCATAGATTAGACGACGTTCAATCACAATTAATCAAACGATTAAAAACTAACTATCATAGTGTTCAGAATAAATCCAAATCCAATTGCCATGAATGGATAAAGTCATTTTTCTCGGCCTTAATTTCATTAATGATTGATATATGTACAATAGTTATTAGAATTTTACAACAAAAAAATTTTCTATGCAACAATGAAAATGACAAGTAGGACATTTACAAAAAGAAACTGTATTTGCAACATATCTTGAATGATATTTCGAAACTTTTACTATTAGAAAACTAACCAATTGACTGTTACATTGATTTGTTCAAATTTTTCAAGTTCAACTATATACAAGGCATTAGTTTTCTGCACACTATTGACACAGACATGATGTAAATTCACGTTTTTAAATAAAACTAATTGCAATAATACAAAGTTTTACTCTGTGTATTTTTTAGGAGCATCATTGATAGAATGTGATCTTACCGGTGCTCTTTCAGCTGAAAACAGCTCGTCTCAAATTTGTTTTTTTCCCTACAAAAGTTATTATCAACCGATAAACATACATCAAATATTAATGTTACGTTTTAAAGTTACTCTATCTACACATAAGTGCGTATTCATTACATCTTCCGAATACATATAGTGCATTCTAAATCATAATCACTAAGAGAAAGAAGATCACAATATTGTTGGTTATGGTTCATATGTTTTCTAATATGATTCTATTTTCTAGTGTTAATCAGACAATTTCTCTTTTCTTGTCCTTTTATACTTTGTTAAACTTTATTTTTTAGGAACTCACAATGGATCGACAACATGTCCAATCTTTAAAAATTTCCAATATAGTTTATTCTGCTGTTCGTAGTGTTCAAATTCTAATCACATTTGTATCTACGGTAAACATTAATGTTAGTAATGTAACTATCAACGAACACTATTGTATATGGGACAATGTGAAATTTTTAATTATCAAATCATGATAATTACTACAAAATGACGAATAATATTAAACAAATATTCTCTCACGTTATGTGAATGAATGATCACAGTCATATTTTCAAGATTAAAATTTGGTCTTTAAGTAGATGTTTAATGAATAATGCTTTTATATTGCTAATGCATTAGTTTTCTGAAACATAATTGAAAATGAGTATTGGACCTGAGGACAGGAAAATTGAACTCCCTCTCGTGACAGACTGTGACACATAGATTTTTAAATCGTGATGTTTCGATTTTTGGATTTTGAAATTCGAAAAATCTATTCTATAATTTTAGCAAACGGGTTTATCATTCTACGACCCATGGCGTACATTTCTGTGAAAAAAACGCGTTTTTCTATGATTGCGAAATGCGTTAATGCTGACCGGTTTGACGCGTTTCACATCTGCTTAAACAAACGCTGTGGAATGATTGTTTTTCTAAAAAGTTCTATAGCGTTTCTCAAACTGTAGTGTCGTATATTCTAGATGGAAAAAAAACTGAAAACCGTCAATTACTTCACATATCTGAAGCTAAGATACAATTCACGTACTGGTTTACATTTTTTCATAGACCTTTAGAACTTTAACTTACATGAATTTTAATAAAGTCAAGATATGGATTCGAACACAAGAACATAAGAGTAGAAAAGATGTGTACAAACTGTTCAACTAAAATAATCTAACAAAACAAATACTTATTCTACTGTCATTCAGAGTCTTACTTAAACTTATTCAATTAGATTTTCAGTTTCTAATTCCAATGAATGAAAAACTATCGTTTCTTTGGTGCCTATATCCAATTACAAGTGTGATCTTCTTTTGATATAGTTTTTTTATTTGAATTCTTTCACATTTAAATTTAAATATCCAATAAAAATGAGTTTAATCGATGTAAATCGTGTTTAATATTTAAAATTGTTGCCTTGATTTAATAGATTTTTGCAAATGTAAATTCGCCATGCTTTTATGTAATTACATCACTAAATGGAAGCAGTTTTCTTTTGCCACCGTGACTTTTTTTGTTAAAAAGTCACGCTTACATCAACAATATACGAACTAAAACCATATTTAGTAGTATCGTACATAGTATCATCAGTCACTATCAAGTAGTCCAAATATGGATCCATATTAATAATTATTCAAAGTATAAATAACGCGAGAATTCTTTTGTTCAAAAATAACCAAACAAAGTTGTCGCATTCATTATATTAGCGTCAATCTTTAGAAAATCTTTTCGAATTGTTCAATCTTTAAAACAATTCTTGGTTGAACATTATGAAACGCGGTTTTTTTCAAAAAAAAATGTGTAGAAATGAGTTTTCAACGAAGAAGAATATATTTTTGTTACACTTTGATGTTCAATATTAGTCTTACTTCGAATCAGATTTAGATAACAGTATAGCAACCTAAATTCTTAGGAGAATTCAGTTGTAATCTTGATTTCAAAAAATTTGGGCCATGATTTTCATGTACTAAAACAGGACAAGGAGCAAAAACTTTCAAGTACCGTTTCATATGATTTCCAAAATAATGTCGAAGAATTCATTTTACTTAATTCATATGCCTTGTATGGATGAAGTCCTGCAAGATTCTGTAAGAAGAACGAACACATTTTGCATCATTACAAGCAAAACGCGTTTCACATTTTCTCCAATTTGTATTTGTGGAATGCGCAACCTGTCAATCAAAGTGTGCTCGATAACATTTTTCTTCGGAAATGCCTCGAAACGCAATTTCCAAAAAAGCGTTTTGAATCGTTTCAAAAAATGACGGTAGCAAAACGCATTCTATCTGAGCAAGAATGCTGCGAAACGCATGGTGCAATCTCGGAAACGCGTTACGCAGTCCATTTCCTTCAATATTTTACTCCATGTGGGACAATAATAAATTATTTTACGATTCGAACAATAGGGTAGTTTACTCTACAACTTTAACCAAAGGGTTCACTGTTCTATAGTTTGAGAAAAAGGGTTTATTATTTTTCTCTAGCAGAGTTTCTTATTCAAAGCACAATGGTAGATTATTTTACGTCTTTTTTACGATGTAGTCATTGTGATATTTGTCTTGCATCTTATGAGAGAAATAGAACAAAGACAATTTAGTTTAATTTTTTTTCTCTATTTAGTTATCACGATAAGCAATACAATTGTTTCTGATTTGCTATGACAAGCTTCATCTTATCCTCTCCGTTTTCCCTCAGTGACCAAATGCGATATATCAGAGATTTCTCCTAACTCTCTTTCATCACATGATTCATGAACCATTCATGGTTCTCCAGCATCTCATTACAAAAACAAAATAATTTAATTTAATTTGATTTTTTTCTTCTTCATTCAGGTATTCCTACAGTTTTCAACTGGATTGATAATGTAAGGATCGTTTCGATATCACACTCGTAAAGGTTGTATAGTTTAATGGAAATGTAATGTACAGCAAACCCTATAAGGATCTATGAATATTAATGAGTCTTTCAGAGGGAGATCTGCTTGTTTCCATCTCCAATGAAAATTACAAATTACGAAATACTTGGAATTTGACAGCTATGTGTTCGATTATATTCAAGTTTCAAGTTGTACACTATTAAAATTTTTGAGAAATATTCAACTGTTTCGAATCGATAAGAACTATTATGTTAACACGAAGAAAGGAAGAAAAAAAAAGGAATAGAACTACTTCAAATAAGATGTTGTCAACGGAGACCATTTAATTCTCAAGTATTTCGTTGTAGTCACTCACTTCTTTCAAGTATGTTGAAAGCCTGACAACGTTTTAACTAGTATTAAGTGTATGCATTTTTTTACTTGCCATGGCAATTTTTTCGTTTTCTCTGTTTCATTATACACTACAATGTTCACAGAAAGAGAAGTATCTTTCAATGTCAACAAAGTAATCGTCTAAGCAAAAAGTAACCATCGAATTTATAAAATGTGAAGAGCTTAAATAAACTGAAACTATTCGTTACCTATTAAATTTTTTCCTCTTACGAGTTGTACATTTGAATATATTATCGAAATAAATCTACATAATTCACTATGGGTTGTGGATCTTCATCAGAAACTCACGTTATTATTTCCACAGCGTCTTCATATAAAGATAAGAGTGAGTTAAAGAAAACATCTAATACTCCATTGAGTGCGACATCTCAGACTAGTAAAAAATCTGAAACTGGTTTGACAATCTTACAATCATCCAATGAAGGAAAAACATCTGCCAATCCGTCAATACATTCGCAGGATGATACCAAACACGATGTGGTTATTATATGGGTAGATCCTCATATAGATAGTACAGAAAAAAATTATCATAGTTCAATAACTAAACTTCAACGAATTACTAATATGATTCATACATTTACTAAATCTGATCAATGTATTGATTGTCTTACTACCATTAATGAGAATAATATTGCTCTTATTGTTTCGGCTACACACTGTGAACAACTTATACCACTTGTTATTGATAAATCAAAACTTAAATCAATTTATATATTTAATCAAGAAAAAGAAAAGCAAATAAATTGGACTAATAAATGGGAAGGAAAAGTAAAAGGAATGTTTTATGATATCGAACAGATCTTTCAAGCAATTAAAGTCAATAATAGTCAAACAACTAGTTCGAATTCAATCTGTATTCTACTAAAGAATAATATAGAAATGAAAGATAATGAATCCAATAAACTAGATCCATCATTCATGTATGCATATTTGCTTACAGAAATTCTTATCGATATGGATTATGATGATAATGCAAAAAATACATTCGCTGAATCTTGTCGTCTTCGATATATAGATGATGAAGAAGAATTGGCCGATATCGAAGAATTTGATCGAGATTACGAGAGTCAAATTGCTATTCAATGGTATACTAAAGATTGTTTTCTCTATAAAACGATGAATCGTGCTCTAAGAACTCAAGATATTAAAACTATTGTAGAAATGGGATTTTTTGTACGTGATCTTCATAAACAGATTACAGAAATGTATAAACAACAAAGTAATCAACAGAAACCAATGACAATTTATCGTGGTCAGGTTGTTTCATCTGATGAATTCGATAAATTGAGAAAAAGTAAAGGTGGTCTTATTTCATTCAATTATTTTTTGTCAACCAGTACTAATATTGATATTTCAAAACGATTCGCTAGAAGTTCACCAGAAAATAAACTCAATCCAGTACTCTTTGAAATATACATTGATCCAAACATATCATCTGTACCATTCGCTTCTGTCGATAGTATTAGTGTTTTCGAAGGTGAAGATGAAATTCTTTTCTCTATGCATACTATTTTTCGTATTGTAAAAGTTCAAGATATTCAGGATGAATATTTACTCATTAATCTACATCTAACAGATGAGAATGATTCAGAACTCATGAAATTAACTGATCATTTCAGAAAAGAAATTGGAGATGGCGATTCTTTGGAACGATTAGAACATTTAATGTTGAAAATGGGCGAATTCACTCAAGCTGAAAATATTCTAGGTAAACAACTAAAGTCTACACGCGAAGGAACATGGCATAAACAAACTCATCTCAATCATCAACTAGGATATGTCCATAGTCTGAAGGGTGATTATGAAATTGCATTATCATACTATGAAAAAGCACTCAAAATAGAATTGGTTAATCTTCCTGAAAATCATTCATTACTAGCTTCTACTTACAATAATATGGCTAGTACATATTATTCAATGGGAAATTTTTCGTCTGCATTGGTTTATTATACAAAAGCACTTGAAATTGAACAAAAATCTCTTCCTTCCGATCATCCCATGTTAGCTACTACCTACAACAATATTGGATCCGTTCATAATTCAACAGGTAATTACACAGAAGCACTTGAACTCTATCAAAAGACACTTAATATTCGACAAAAAACTCTTCCTGAAAATCATCCAGATATGGCTAGTATCTATAATAATATTGGATCGGTGTATAATTCATTGGGTGACGATCAAACTGCACTTTCATTGTATGAACAAACTCTTGAAATTCAAAAGAAAGCTCTTCATCCTAAACATATTGATCTAGCTATTAGCTATGGCAATATTGGTACAATATATAATTCAATGGGTGATCATGAAAAAGCACTTGAATATCATAGAAAATCATTTGAAATTCGAGACAAATCTCTTCCACCGAATCATCCTGACATAGCTTTGAGTTATAACAACATTGGTTCAGTTTATTATTCACAAGGAGATTATATGAATGCATTATCATATTTTCAAAAAGCACTCGAAATTTGTGATACATCTCATGCACGCAATCATATCGGTTTTGCTACTACTTATGACAATATTGGTTTGGTCTATAAGTCAATCGGTGATAAATCGGCTGCACAATCGAATTATCAGAAAGCATTTGATATTCGTCAACATTCTCTTGGTGAAAATCATCCTGATATGGCTATTAGCTATAATAATCTTGGTACAATATATAATTCAATGGGAGATAAATCGAAAACGTTTGATTGTTATCAAAAAGCACTTGAAATTCAACAAAAATCTCTCTCAGAAAATCATCCAAATATAGCACAAACTTACAACAATATTGGTTTACTTTATAATTCGATAGAAGAATATTCAAAAGCATTATCATCATATGAAAAAGCATTATCAATTCAACAAAATTCAAAATCCATAAAAGAACAATCCATAGCAATAACATATTATAATATAGGATCTACATATTATTGTATGAAAAATTATCCAATAGCTATTTCATTTTTTGAAAAAGCATTAACAATACAACAAAAAATACCGTCAATGAATTATCAAGATTTGGCAAACACTTATAATAATATAGGTTTAACATATTACGAAATGAATGATTATGAAAAGGCTATTTCATTTTATGAAGAAGCATGTACAATTTGTGAAAAATATCTTGCTAATGAAGAATCTTTATTGATAACTACGTATAATAATATAGCTGTCGCATACAATACTATGAATGATAAATCGAAGGCTCTGTTATTTTATGAAAAGATCGTTAAACTTCGTGAAAAAAATTCTACTACAAATGATTTATCATTGGTTAATATTTATAGTAATATCGGATCAATATATGATTCAGTGGGAAATTATTTGGACGCTATTAATTATTATCAAAAAGCAATGGCGATTGAAGAAAATGTATCATCAAAAAATGATCTTTTATTATCAAATACTTATAGCAATATTGCTGTCGCCTATAAACAGTTGGAAGACAATGAAAATGCTCTTAAATTTTATCAAAAAGCAATTAGTATTCGAGAAAATATTCAGGTTACTGATAATTCAGATTTAGCAATTATTTATAATAGTATGGCATTTATCTATCAAAAAATGAAGAATTATTCGGCTGCTGTAATCTTTTATCAAAAAGCGATAGCAATTGACGAGAAAACATTTTCTTCGGATGATGCAAAATTAGCAACAATATACAATAATCTTGCTGTCGCTTATCATTCTATGAAAGATGAAATAAATGCTTTGTCATTTTACGAAAAACTATTACCTATTCGAGAACGAATACTCTCTGTCAATGATCCATCATTAGCTTCAACTTATAGCAGTATTGCCTCAATTTATTCATCAAAAGGTATGAAATCAGATGCTGTTAAATTTTATGAAAAATCACTCAAAATTCATGAAACATTACCATCTCCTAATCACTCATTGATACATACGATGCATCTTAATACAGCAGTAATGTATGAAGATCTTAACAATCATGATGCAGCTGTTACACATGCCGAGCGTTCTCTCAATAATGCTCGCTTGGCTTTTAATCCTGATGATATAAAAATAAAACATATTCAAGATTATGTTGATATGCTTCATACGACTTCATGATTATATAAATCATAAAAACATGACAACATTGTCTGATTGAATTCAATAAAAGTTTTATCTCTATTGCCTTTATACGTATTGTAATCTGTTATGATGATTTGAAAAGATAATTAAATAGGGCAACATCTTGAGGGTTTAGGTATGGGTCAACAGCAATACTAACACTCATACCTGGCGAAACAATACAAGCTGTTGACAAAGTCATAGCTACCTGTCATCAGAAAAAATACATATCATCTGATAGTTGCCTAAGCATGGGGAGGTGTCATCGTCGGGAGTGAATGTGGATCCAAAGAATTGGACAATAGAGTTATAGAGTGTATCGTCGTAGAACAACCTTTTGATTGCGTTGTGCATATACTACCCAACGTTTCTGATTAAACTTTCGATCAAAACAGGTCATGATTTTTGATTGCAAAGGGTGCGCTGGTGTGATTTCATGTTCGTCAGCTGAATTTTTTTCAAGTAGAACAATAGAGTGTTGCTCAGACTGTGCAGACAAGTGAAAATAAATCATAATCCTATAATCTTGCTCGAGAAGGGCATCAACATGTAACCGTAGTCCTGGTGAAAGAATGACTTCCTGTTCGTATGAATAATTTGTGTAACCGCTAATATCTCGAGCATTCAAATTCGTTGTCCTACGGAGAACGTACGCCTCGTCAGACGCTACGATCTTGTGGGCGAAGAGCAACGTTCAGAACTTGATAGAGACTATTGTTGTCCCATTCTATGGTATGGCAATAATTCGAAAATCATGCCATTAGTGAACATCTTCTTCAAACGTTGTCCTCATGTATTGTTGAACATAATCTAGAGATAAACGAACGCTGATTGATCCTTCGTGAGATCATGTTTATTCGGATAAAGACAACGCTCTTTGGACACTTTGATATAATCAGCAAGGCCGTCGTCAGTGGTTGAATAAGCTCAATAGCTTTCTCTAGCGATACGAGCAGTTGTTTCTTATAAGTATAAATTAGATTAAGTTGATTGTCATTTGTTACTGTTTCATCGATAAAAACGAACTGCAAACCATTGATTCGAGTTCGTCATTACTTCAATGAATAAAGTTATGTTCTTTCGTTTAGAAAATATCATTTTTTAATGAGACGATCAATTCATTTATATTTAACATATGACTAGTGTTCTTTTGGAAGTTTTCATCGAATTCAATTCCTATCTCTTGAATTGATTTGCATCTTTTTAGAGAGTGTGTGAGTACGAATGTGGATAAAGATGATGATCCGACTCATATTCATACTCACACTCCAGACGTTGATAGATCCTTTTTTTTCTGTTTATACAGATGTGGAATATTAGTCTGATAAGATGTGAATGGCAACGAATTCTTTGAGTACGCTAGAATTCTTATAGAAAATCAAATTAAATCTTCTGATAGTAATTATATTTGGATCAATCTCTGACCTTATGTTATTTCACAGATATTTTTAAAACTTGTTATGAACTGAAGTGTTCCCCTTCATTCATAAGACGAAACAAACAGAATAAGATACACTCCTTTCTAGTACAGTGGTTAATACGACTGCCCGGAAAGCAAGAGATGCATGGTTCGATTCCATGCGAAGGGAGATTATTCTTTTGTTTCGTTCTGTAATACCATCACGTTGCTGTCTCGGTGATATCAGAGTATAATATGAGAGTGCGAGCATTAAAGAAAAGAAATAAGACATAACAAAACTAACATTCTCTATAATACATTTTGGCGAATATCTTAAGAATGGTTTACGATAAAACACTACTCTTCGTACTTCTGAAATCAAGACAAGCAAGCTTTTCTTTGACAACCTTCATCTAATCGTTCTAAGTTTCATCGATCTCAAAATTATCACTATCTTTACGACTAGACCACGTATGATATCAATATAGAGCGATACATGCCAACAGTATCGAGTTATATAAAATATCAATTGTCATGATACAAATTCAATGTTTTTATTAGAATTAACCCCAAGGTATCTTATTGGCGTCAGAAAAAGATAAGCATGTATCTCATTATGGTCGATTAATAGGTTTTATTACTGCTAGAAATCTTAAGATCTGTCCTGTTTGCAAGCATTTAGGATTATATAATTGGTTTATAATGAATTTTTATCATTAAATATCGTTAGCATGATTCTTTATATGAAAAAAAAGGATGTGGACGTGGATATGATGTATGAAGCGTGGAGTGTCCTTGTGCATCTTCTATTCACCTACAGTCATACGAGCACGCACACATTCTCAAGTGTGTGCGCTGCGCAATTCGCCATCGCCATAATTTCACATGCTGAGCAAATAGTTGAAATCTGAATGGCACAGTCATAATAGAAATTAAATGGGTATTTTTGCAAGAAATCGATGATTATATTTGAGGTATTTTACTTCGATTTCTCGTTAGAAGTGAGTCATTATGACGTCAAATAAAACCCAGTCGTCATTAGCTGTCTGGCCGTCTGTGAGAGTTTTTTGCGTTCTACCTTACTTTGATAACGATACGTCTGTAAGATGAGCCGTTTTCTTTCTTTCTGTCTAGCATTGATCTCCTCACGCACAGTAATAGAATAGCAAATGCAGCTGTAATGTGAATCAGACGTCATTCGTCAAAATGAAATCTTATTTTTGTTGTGTGCCGCATCGACGAAGAAATGACTGGTCGTTAAGAATGTGTGTCATTGTGGGAAATACGTAATCGGAATTAAAATAGATGTGTAAAAAGAAAATATCCAACCGATGACATAAGAATATGTAACTGGTTTTGCGTAAGATCTAACTGAGAAAAAACCTGACCATTAATATATAAAAAAGGCATTCTTAGATTCAGACCATCCCACATCTGTATTTACGTGCTTATTTAATTTTCATCATCTTATTTTCAAAAATGGATCGATATTCTTCTCGTACGGAGGCAATTTGTGTATGTGCATTCAAAGAATCATCCGATAATGAACAACGGCAACATTTAACCAATATACCATCATCCAATCTCGGCTCGTCTCATGATCAAGAATATCAAACTATATTCAAGAATAAAGGAATGAGAAAAGCCGAGCAAGTTCTTCGATTCGTTAATGATGAATATCGACTATGGCGATCCAGATCGACATTAAAATCCAGCAGTGACGAGGACTGGACGCGTTTGCGCAGTTCAACGGCTGTGGTGTCCATTGGAGGAGCGGATGGATCTGAACTGCTCGCACTCTTGAAGGATCTAAATTCTCGTCATGGGATTCTTGTGGAAATTAGTTCATGTGCAGCTGCTGAGGCCCGTGCTAATGGCATTAACCATGTGATTGAGGCTGATGTCATGGACGCTGCACAAGAAGTCGTATCAACGTTACTCAACTTGCAAAAACAAGGCGAAATCTCAGTCGTTCTATTCAGCTGCCAATCAGTGCTACATGAACTACCTACTCGTTCACCAAAATTCACCAAGGAAGCATTTCTAAATGCATACTTAATGCCACTAATAGCATCGGGCTTACGAACGATGTTTTATGCTCGGGAACCATGTTCACCATCTAATTGGTCGCTCGAAACTGATTTGATTGCTATTCGTTTGTTCAACTTACACAAAAATGATGTGGAAAACGTGGCTTATCATATTGCCAACAAATTCAACATTCAACAATTGGACGATTTAAGGAATAACTTGACTGATAATGAATTTTATAGTACCCTATTAGCTGCTGATAATGACGACGAGAAAGCACGGGTAGTTTTGCCGGTGACTTTGGGTCAAGAGGTTCTGTTCAAACTGCTCTACTGGAAAAACATAGCTCACTTTGAATATGAGATGGGAGAACAATTGACTTCTTTTCAACCCGACCGTTGGTCTTCATTGCTGAAGAAGATGGGTATGTACACCAGAATATCGTACCTTACCACGGAAAATTTCACAAACCTGTATCAAAGCGAAGAAACATTAATTGGAGAACCAATTGCTGTGAATGTGCGTAATGGTAATGCTTTACCAATACCCCAGTGTTTTGCACAAATATTTTCATCAAATATCAATGTTGAAAACACACGAAATCAACTAGTACATCAGGCTTTGAGCATACTGTAGCTGATAGAACATTCGTTCTAAAAAGTCTGATGTTTTTTTTGCATCCATATAACTGAACTCAAAAGTTGCAATACAGTCAGTTCAAACTATTCTAGAATAATTCAATGTCTTTCCGTTGATGTTTAATTGAACTTTATTTTTTTTTACTGTTTGACGTTTCTGTGAAACATGCTTTTTTTATTGCTTGTGTTCTTTCTATGAATATAGTGTTCTATAAATGAATTGACGACAAAAATATTCAACATTTCCACTCTGCCTAAATCAATAGGGTTAATTCTTTTCTTGATGATGGATGGGTGTGGCCGGAGGGTGTCGCTGTCCGTGTTTTGTGAAACACGATCTGAAAGGAGTGTTGAAGCGTATAGGGTAGAAATTTTGGACCCACTCTCCCCCCCCCCCCCCCCCCCCCCCCCCCCCCCCCCCCC
>CAJNOL010003292.1:0-13374 GCA_905250125.1 Rotaria sordida | reverse complement strand
CAGGAATTGAAATCCGAAGTCATTTTGTCTGTCTAGGCTTTCAGTTGTCAGAAAATGAACCAATCGGAAACAAGCCTTTTTTCCCTCCACTGGAGGGAGGATCATATGAGATAAAATGAGTTTGTGACGTCGCAATCATTGGGATAGTAACGCATTCGGACGTATTAGCGTGATTACAGGTTCGATAATCTCAATAACATGTAATATATATGAAGTTCCTTCAGGCAGGCAGTTCACCCAATATAATATTTTTGGTGTTCGCTATCAGTCTGCTAAGCTTTATTTGTTTCGTATTACGCCCCTTCAGCCGAGGGAAAAAAGCGGGTTTCGGATTGGTTCATTTTCTGATTAATGAAAGCTCCCATCGAAAGAAAGGACTTCGGATTCGGATACCTGCATATCGATAATCTATTGCAAATTTTTATCAAAAGATGGAAAAGCCTTAATATAAAGAAGCTCATTTCCGATTGGTCTATTTTCTGGCCAATGAGAGCTCAGATTGAAAAAGGGTCTCCGATTCGAATTCCTCGGTATCGATAACCTCTTGCAAAGTTCTATCAAAAGATCGAAAAGCTTTACTTTGAAAAAGCTCATTTTTGATTGGTCCATTTTCTGACCAATGAGAGCTCAGATTGAAAAAGGGTCTCCGATTCGAATTCCTCGGTATCGATAACCTCTTGCAAAGTTCTATCAAAAGATCGAAAAGCCTTACTTTAAAAAAGTTCATTTCTGATTGGCCGATTTTTTGGCCAATGAAAACTCAGATTGAAAGACTAATTACAGATTCGAATTCTTCGACCCCGGTTTACTTTCGTAAACCTTTATAAGGAATCCTTGTTTTCTTCAAAAACTCTTGTCTTGGTGAAAACGGGCTTGGACTGCTAACGGTATTTATTGTTATCTTAGTTGGACCGGTAACCGTACCTACGGTTTTTGTCACCGTTGCATCCCTTGAGATGAGCACGCAACGGTACCTCCAAATAGTAGGAGATGAGGACCCAAGGGTACCTCCAAATAGTTAGACATGAGGACCCAAGGGTACCTCCATATTATAGGAGATGAGGACCTAAGGGTACCTCCAAATAGTGGGGAATGAGGACCCAAGAGTACCTCTAAATAGTAGGAGATGAGGACCTAAGGGTACCTTCAAATAGCAGGGCATGAGGACCCAAGCGTATCTTGAAATAATACGGCATAAGTACCTAAGAGTGTCTTTGTTCATCAGCATGACCTGTACAACGTAGTTACCACTTACCACTTACCAGGTAAGTGGTAAGTGGTAAGACTTACCACTTACCAGTAAGTGGTACCACTTACCACTTACCAGGAAATAGTAAGTGGGTACCACTTACCACTTACCAGGAAATAGTAAGTGGGTACCACTTACTGTTACCTTGGTAAGTGGAAGTGGAAGTAACAGTAAGTGCGACACCCCTATTAGAATCTGATTCAGTTACCTAACAGAAAAAATATAAAAAGTTTATGGTCTTGAAGAGAACCAGTGGAAAATACATAATAGACTGAAATGTATGACACATAGTTCGGGTGATAAAGCTTTTTGAGATTAATTAATCACAGAAAAGTATTCAGAGAAATGCGGTTGTACATGCTTTTGGTTTCGAACCCACTATGAGTCTCGATATAAATTTCTTTGTGTTTTCGAAGCCCTGGCTCTGATATCGACGGAAAACCTTTTTATTTTCCCTGTAAGTTCCAGTCGATTTTGATCGTGTCCCAAAATTTTCTCAGTCAAAATTAGACTTAACATTTACGAATTCAGTCTCCTCGTAATAAATATCAATTCTAAAATGAAAGAAGGTTGAGCAATTTTTGATGGGAACTAGATAGAGACCTGTGGTTTTCAGCGTTTACAAGATGGAATACAACTGCATCAAGTGTTGAATATCTGATTATTCCGAGAAGTTTTATCAGCGTTAACCGCCAAAGCTTTTCAAAAGAGCGAGTCTTTTGACTAGGTGTAAAAGGTAGATTTTTCTTGAAACAGCCAATTTTGCACGAAAAGTCACCCGAAAACACTTAGTAAAACGTTAGCAACTAGTGATAGGCTAAATCATCTAACATCGAACTTAAAAGTTAACGAATGTGATACATTTCTTAAAATTAAAACTTGACAAAGTTTAAACCACCCTATGTTTTGTGTCTAAGTAGCTTAAAGGATGGCACTAAGAAAAACTTGTTAGTAAAACGGGCTATTCAACATTGGACGCAGATTTATTATCTCTTTTAAACGATGAAAATCGATGGCTCCTATCTAGTTTCTATGCGATATTATTCCAAGAATACTCACTCTTTTATTTGGCAATGCGCAACACTTTTCCTAATGTACTAGAAATCTCTACGGTTTCTTGTTTTTTTTACATTTGCGCTCTGTACTAATATATTTCAGATAAAAATGCTTCGAGTAGCAGTTAGAAAATAAGGACGAATTTCTCAATGTCAGATAGAATCTATTGATGAGAAAATTTTAGAAAAACATGCGAGAAAACAGACTCAACCTTAGTGCTCATCTCAGTACTTATTTACAGTTTTTCCGTGCATCTGGAATAATACCTATTTTACAGCGCACGAAGCGTGTTTCAAAGTGTTAATTTAGTTAAACTCCACTATAAAGGCTACCTAAATATTCAATCATTAGAAAGAAAGCAATAGATCGTTTTAGAGTTTGTCCACGTAAAGATATTTTTCCTACCAGCATCTTTGCTTTCATGAACGCTAACATGAATAGTAGTAAACTTTCAGATAGATATGCAGCTAAAAATCTCTAATAAATATAAAGTATTCAGACGATCTCAATTTTAATTTAAAATTGCTTAGCAATGCATTTTTCTTTACAGAAGTATTAAAATCTGAATCATCATATCCACCTGATGATTCGTATGAGGTCATTTTGAGGTCGATGTAACTCTGGAAAAATATTCAACAATAGCTGTATATTGTGATTAGCGATGATATCAGCATTGTAGTCTATCTAAAGAGGAAGACAAATTGTTTCCACCTAAGTTCTGCTTTTTCTATTTAATTCCTTCGCATGTGATTGAAATAATACGATTTCTATTTCGATATATACCTGTTATGATATCGACACAGCCAATATTGGATTGTGACGATGTGGAATCTTAAGTCATTGAGAATCAATTGGATATCATGGTGGTACTCTCGATAGTAATTGTGATAGTTTCATACAAATTAGAAGACGCACCTCTATTCCTGCTCAATCGTAACATTCGTGCTACTTCACCACTTTTCTGCGTTAAAATCTCAATCAGATGCGTAAATGAGCTTTTCATCTCCAGATGAACAGTATAACTCTTATTATCAAGTTTAATAATTACAAAAAGACTACTTGAACGGATGTAAAGCAACTGAATCTTATTTAAGATTAACAAGAATGCAGTTACATCTCATATAAGTATTAGCGCTACTGATCTCTTCAAATTCAAGCAAACCTGCCTGTTTATTTGACACAATCGCTTAAGAAGCCATAAAATTGCTAACCAATGCAGAACCTTATAGTGAAAATGTAAAGAAATTAATGTGCAACAATTCCTAGATAATGTTTTCATTCTTTTTTAGCCAGAAGAAAGTTGCTAGTATGCAATTTTGTGAAACACGATCTGCAAGGGGTGTTGAAGTGTATAGGGTAGAAGTTTTGGCCCCACTCTCCCCTCCCCCCTCCCCCCACACAGGCCGTGACAGACAGGCACGGACTCATCACAGACCGTGACAGACAAGTCTGGATCCCTCACAGACTGTGACAGACAAGTCTGGATCCCTCACAGACTGTGACAGACAAGTCTGGATCCCTCACAGACTGTGACAGACATCGTTCATGGGTCTGTACAGCGACTGATAGCCACCTTCAGCAGACTATCAAATGTTCTGTATAAATAACATCTAATCAGCGTATTGATGGAGTATTTCCTTTATGAAATTCTACTCTCTGAATTTAGTAATGCTGGTGGAATATGTCCACTATACGTAAAAAAGAACAGCTTTTAGAGAATTAGTAAGACTAGGTATATCATGTTTCACATTTTTAATCCCGCAAGGGATTGCGCTAACAGCTTTTTACACACATATATAAATATACAATCCTAGACAATATTTTTGGACGATTTTGTTTTGAGCATAACTCTGTCATAACGTGGTCTTTTGACGAGCGGCTTTCATCAAAAGTATAATTAGGATCCATATTATATCCACAGAAAGAATGGGGGCGCATAAGAGCCGTGTTTGAGCTCTTATTATTTTTGATGGATTCATGGTTAAATAGATGCAGAATTTTGCGAGGAATCGTTTGGTGACAAAATAAAGCTATTTTTCAAGAGTTTCGACGGACTTTTACCTCAAATACTGTTATTCACTTTTGTGTTATAAATGCATGATTCACATGCAAAGGAAGCGGACATGTGGGTTTTTCCCAAATAAGATGTTTCGAACCGAAAATTATGTCAAACGATTGCCAATCTCAAATTCTATATGTAACAAAAATTTCAGCTCGATCGATCTAAGTTTTGTTGAGTAATAGGGTAAAACTTATCCGGAGTCAGCATAAAAATCATATAGTTCTCTTATCACTTATATGTACTTCTCTTCATTGTTTTCTCAATATCTCGAGAAAGGAAAAAAAAAGAACATGGGTTTTTAGTTGATTCTTACAGCTCGAAAGAAAGGCTACAAAATGAGATATTTTTCAATTTTCTTAGAAGTGGCCTTTGTTAAATAAGCCGATGTGCATTTCCTTGGAAACTCATATTTTTGCATTTTTCGCCAGTTTTCAATAGATTTTCATCGGAAAAAGTCGAGTTTGACTCAAAACTAATAACATATTTGGAATCAGCATAAAAATCTGAGTCAACCTATGTGTGTTTTAACTTTTTCTGACGAACCTTCTTTTTCTCGAAAATTTTACCTGGGGTCCCCCTCAAGGATCTGTCAGAAAATGACTTTTACCGAAACTCCATTTTTATTGTTTATTACTTTGTGCTTTTGTGTGGTAATAACTTTTCATCGGCGCATAGCTTGTTTTTCACTGATTAAATGATTTTATAAGACAAATTATTTTCTGGCAGATCCCTGAGGGGGACCCCAGGTAAAATTTTCGAGAAAAAGAAGGTTCGTCAGAAAAAGTTAAAACACACATAGGTTGACTCAGATTTTTATGCTGATTCCAAATATGTTATTAGTTTTGAGTCAAACTCGACTTTTTCCGATGAAAATCTATTGAAAACTGGCGAAAAATGCAAAAATATGAGTTTCCAAGGAAATGCACATCGGCTTATTTAACAAAGGCCACTTCTAAGAAAATTGAAAAATATCTCATTTTGTAGCCTTTCTTTCGAGCTGTAAGAATCAACTAAAAACCCATGTTCTTTTTTTTTCCTTTCTCGAGATATTGAGAAAACAATGAAGAGAAGTACATATAAGTGATAAGAGAACTATATGATTTTTATGCTGACTCCGGATAAGTTTTACCCTATTACTCAACAAAACTTAGATCGATCGAGCTGAAATTTTTGTTACATATAGAATTTGAGATTGGCAATCGTTTGACATAATTTTCGGTTCGAAACATCTTATTTGGGAAAAACCCACATGTCCGCTTCCTTTGCATGTGAATCATGCATTTATAACACAAAAGTGAATAACAGTATTTGAGGTAAAAGTCCGTCGAAACTCTTGAAAAATAGCTTTATTTTGTCACCAAACGATTCCTCGCAAAGTTCTGCATCTATTTAACCATGAATCCATCAAAAATAATAAGAGCTCAAACACGGCTCTTATGCGCCCCCATTCTTTCTGTGGATATAATATGGATCCTAATTATACTTTTGATGAAAGCCGCTCGTCAAAAGACCACGTTATGACAGAGTTATGCTCAAAACAAAATCGTCCAAAAATATTGTCTAGGATTGTATGTTTGCGGGACAATAGCACGTGTAGGACACATTATTTTTTCTTCTCATTCGATATAAGCAACTGCGTAAATCTTTTAAAGTTAGTGATTTTGTTGAATTAGTAACTTTTCCTATTTATTTTTTGTCGGGACATTAAAGAAACGAGGGAAAAAATTGTTCACGACATGTGGGCATCTTGACAGAGGGTGTGGGTGTGGGGTGCGGGTGTGGGGTGTGGGTGTCGGTGTGGATGTGTGGGTGCGGATGTGGGGTGTGGGTGTGGGTGGGTGGGGGTGTGGGGTGTGGATGGGTGTGCGTGTGGGTGTGGATGTTGGTTGATACCATAAAAAGGCACCTACACCCAAACCCCCATCCCCACCCCCACCCACACCCACATACACACCCACATCCACCCATCCACACCCACCAACACCCGCCCACAACCACACCACCCAGCCACCCACACACACCCACACTCACACCCCATGTAAGACAATGGTTAAAAATCAGATTAAGAATCGATTAAAATGGCACTATTATAACGCTATTTTAATCACTCCCCAGCTTTATAGAAAGATTTTAATTGATTTCAGAATTTTTCCATTTCTTTTAATCGATTATTTAAGTAAAATCAAATGAAATCTATTTTTAAGGCTGAAAAATCAAATTAAAATCAGATTGAAACATGTCTTTTTAATCTGTTTTTAATCTGATTTGTAACTATTTCTTTTGCATGAGTTATTATCGCTTCATTTTTGAGAAGAATTTCTCACTTTTCTTTTATTCAATAACAGTAAAATGAATGAGCAAGGAGACCTGTACTTCACATTCATCTTTATCTCCCAGTTGCAGAATGTTTAATCGAAATGAAGTCACAAAGATTTGTGTGTGGATTCACATGTATCCCATTGATGTGGACATGTATTTTTTATGGGTTTCTATTCGTTGAGTTAATTATATTTTGATATTTATTCTCTTTTTCGGATTGAAATGTATTGTACAAAGATCAACAATAACGTTATTAATAATCTGGAGATGAAAAATGCGGTTTTACTGACTGAAATTTGCTCTCAAAAGTCTTTCGGAATTTTTTCGGAATTTTTCCGGATTTTGAGATTTGTATTCCTTGATTTTGGACTCGTCCATCTGGCAACAGTGTCTCTGAGCTACACTCTTGACCAAGTATGTACACAAAAATATTCAAGCCTTGAGTATTTATAATGGCTAAGATATTCTACGGCAGAGACTTTTGTTCACTACTGTATCACTTATTATTATGAATTCTCCTAATAAAATCAGGTATCTAATATAGAGTCTATTATGACTTTAAGTTCACACTAACGGTTGTTATATTACGTTGGCAAGAAAGTTCTGTCGTTTTTTTAAAATTTTTACTTTATTTTTTTTCTTTCAAACGTCAAACTAGTTTTCAATGATATATGCTCCATCGCTATCTACAACCTGCCGCCAACGCTCTGGTAGAGAAAAGATCCCGCGTTCGTAAAAGTCCAGAGACTTTTGGCTGAAAAAGTCAGCCAAGTCCGTTTTGAGGTTGCTTTCGTCATCGAACTTTGTTCCACGCAGGTGATTGGAGAGAAACCGAAACAAGTGATAGTCAGTAGGAGCCAAGTCTGGAGAGTAAGGTGGATGGGGAATGGTAACCCATCCTAACTGCAATAATTTTTCGCGGGTCGACTTTGCAACGTGGGGCCTTGCGTTATCATGTAAAAAGTAAACCTGATCTTGCTTGCCCTTGAGTTTTTGTGCAACACGATCCAATTGCTGACAGTAGAGATCAGCGGTGACGGTACATCCATCCGGTAGCAGTTCCCAATAGATAATTCCTTTAACACCCCACCAGACACTCAACATCACTTTCTTCGGATGGAGATCATTTTTCGGTGTTACTGTACCAGTTTTACCAGCGCTAAGCCATTGGCGCTTGCGCGTATAATTAATATAGAGCACCCACTTTTCATCACCAGTAATGAGATTGCGAAGCCATTCGTAGTTACGCTGAGATGTCAGTAAATCCATAAAAACATCAAGTCGGTATTGAAGCTGATGGGTCGATAATTCATGGGGTATCCAAACCCCATATTTCCACGTCTTTCCTAATTCGTTCAGATATGTAACCACCGTGGCATGAGAGCATCCGAGTTGCTCTGCTAAACAGCGTGTCGTCAAACGAGGATCGTCTTCAATGAGTTGTTTTAATCGGTCCAAATCCACTTCGACCGGTCTTCCAGAGCGAGATGAATCGTCCAATTCAAAATTCCCATTATTGAACCGATTGAACCAACGCTGTGGCGTACGTGTGGAGATAATATCCTAGCCCATTGTGCGGCATACGTTGTTTGTTGCTTCCGTTGCTTTATGACCCAGAAGGAATTCATGAAGTAAAAGCGCCCGAATCTCTCTTCGAGAGAGATTCATTTCTGTTTCACCATCGACATCCATATCGATAACTGTTATATCGTTCGATAGCTATTCACACTCCCTTTATATATCTTTCATATAGAAACTGCCAGAACATTCTCGAACGTTCTATGAAAATTTTTAAAAAAACGACAGAACTTTCTTGCCAACCCAATACTAACTCCAATATCTATTAGATAACGTCAACAAAATTTATAATATGTACTATTATATAAGTAAATCTATTTTCCATTTAATAGTAAATAAGTGAACATGCTATTTATTATTTATTGGCGAGTAAGTAAATATTTTATTTACTTTACTTTATTTATTTACAGAAAAAGTAAAGTGAATGGGCGAATCATATCTATAATTTTCTCCAATTTTTTATTTGCTTTACTAAATAATTGCTATCACTTTTCTTGTATGCCTATCCACTACTACCACATCTTCCTGCTCAAGAACATCCACGTAATGTGTCACGCTTTTTTCTAATTGTGAATGTAAAACAATTATCCTATGGACTTTTGGATTATAGAATAGTAAACATATCTGCTGATAAACCACCCAAAATAAGTGCAAAGACCTTATCTTTTAAAATAGGATGAAAAATATCCGCTATGTTCACCATAAAGATGTCTAGCAGTTCAATCTTGTTCTGCAGAGTGTGCTTAGTGCCATCAAAACTTGGTTAGATCGATTGTATCTTCAAAAACTGAACTCTACTTTATTTTCATAGAAAAGGAGAAAGTCCAGTTTATGTCGAAAACGCATGACACAGGTGGACAGCAACACAGGATACTTGAGTTTGTAAGAATCGGAAGTGAATGTGGAAAACAGGCATAAAACATAAATTCGTCTTTTTCTCGAAAATAGACGTGTATCGAAAAGAGGCACTCTGATGCCAAAACAAAGTGTTGGTGGCTGACCAACTTCATATTGAATATCTAAGTTCTTGAATGCTGCCGTTCGAAACATATTCATATTAAGTTTGTCAAACGTAAGCACGGTCACTCACTCTAACATAAAACTGACTTTCGCTGGATGCGTAACTGTGTGTAGACGTACTTGCACGGGCGCGTATACGTGTGCTTTGGATTGCGGGTGTGCGTAAGTGTGTCTAGAAGGATAGGAGGCACCACATTGTAGATACATCTACGAAAACCTCAGAAGACAAACATACAATCACACTTACATCCACCTATACACACTTAAATACACAGCAATACCCACATTCTAATGGAGATATAGAAGGTAACGCAGTAAATGGAGATATGAGAAGCGATTGAAATGTCAAATTCTGTGGCACCCTCAACCACAGAGGTGCTCTAAGGATATGTGAATACCGGTGTGTGAAGATTTTGTGGTACCCTTACGGAATCTGATCGTTGAAGTTTTTGGCAAAATTTTGTTGATGTTTGCTGTGTGCTTTTGGCATTCGGTTTTGTTAATTGCTATATAATGCATTTGTGCGGATAGAAAAAGTATAGAGCTACTTGTATGTTGCGACTATATGAATTAACTCCTTTGTTGAGATTGTACCGTATATTTCATTTAGCTTTCATATCGCTATTACCTCCATTGCCTCCCATATCCCCATTATCTTCATCACCTCTATTATATGCTACATCTACATCAGAAAAAACTGGAATAGAATTCTCGAAACTCATGTGCATTTTCTGGAAATTTATAAAAGGTTTCATACGTTGCCTGTTAAATTCTATAACTGAATCGGCTGGCTTTTTCACCAATTTTTACCAGTTAAGTAAAGAACTTCAACGGATCGACTTTCCAGGGAGTCTGGACGGGTCGAAAAAAATTCAACTGTTTCCAAGTTTGGAATGCGTTTGATCTGAAAGTAAAGGAAAGAGTTCTAGAAAAAGAAAATAAAACTTCCTTTTTATTTGGTGACTTCTGTCACTGTGCGATATCTACTACTTTATAATAAAATTAATGAAATATTTTAACAAGTTGTAGTGGCATCCTTAAGTGATTGCCAAAACTAATTCTTTTGACGGTGTATTTTCCTGAATGATGATTTCCAAGTCCAAGCAGCGGATTCGATTCTGATAATGATTTCTGCTAATAACAACTACATGATCGTCAGTATAGTTTTTATGCATTTGCTTTTGCATTTACTATTTTTCATTGTTATGAAAACTGACCCTACTAGAATGGGCTTTTTCATTCAAAAACCATCGGAACATAATCTTTTTATTCACTCAAAAATAGAGCAAGACTTTTAGAAATTTTTTGTGAAGTACGACTTGGCTTGAACACGGCTGTGATTTGACTAGAACATTTTTTTGTGTATAACATTGTTCGATTTGTGCCATAAAGCCTCTGACTTTTCTAGTTCTGAGTCATACCCGCACTCCATACTTTTCTTTGTTTGAATCGAAAGAAGAGACCAAAAAATGTGAAATAACTTCAGGTTTCCATATGATTTTCTATCCTGTTTTAGTCAGCTCCTTCTTATTTGAAATAATTTAGGACTACTATCAATTGACTTCACCAGCTACGCACTGCAGTCTAACTTTTTCAAGTGGTGGTATCACAACATCCAATAAATAATTCAAACGAATATATTTTCAATAAGCATTCCAATCCTATAGAAACCCATCTGGTTGCAGCATAAATTATCAAATCAATTCTTCGAGCCAAAACGTTCATGGTATTAAGATTAGTATATCGATATTTCAATGGTTTCTTTATCTTCCCCTTCGTTTGGGCCCGTTGGTGCTTTAGCCTCTGGATCGTAGTGGGCGTTTGGTTTTTTTTTCATAAGATTCAATTTAACAAGATTCAGTATCGTTTAGATAGTTCTTTTCATCTTTGTAGTCTTCGTGCTGCTAATCGCGGTTTCAGACAACGTGTTATCGCGATAAGCCTTTTCGGCCCAAAAGAAAATCAGTTATTTCAACGGAATAAGTCTCTTTTATTTTTACAAGAACTGATCGAAGAAGCTATACAAGTGTATCCTGGATGGATTCTTCGAGTATATCATGACCATACAATCGACGGTCGACAGATGCGTCAGTTTCAATGCCAGTATGATCATGTTGATTTCTGCAATATGACCAGGAAACAGTTTTTGCCTCCAAGAATGTGGCGATTTTTAGCAGCTGGTGATCCACTCGTAGACATCAGTAAGTTCATTGCTGTACGATCAAAACTACGATAGGACTAGGATAATTGACTCTTTCAGTTAAAAAAACCTCTAATTGATTTTAATAGTATCCAACGATTGAGAAATAGAAATTTCTAAGCTGCTAAGGAACTATCAACAGAGCCATGATGTTCTCTTGGAAAATCCAGAATGCAGCTTGTCCGCCTAACGATCAAGTGGAGTGACTAAAGGAGAACTTAATTATTCTCAAAAACTAACTGTGTCACTTTGTAAAGAGGCCCCCTCAAAAATGAAATTTTTTTTTATGATATCTAATTTTGATGAAATTTCTAGTGGAGGCGTATTTCGAGCTAGATATCTCACACTAAAAATTCCAGCTCGATACATTGAGCCTACAAGGAGTTAGCTTAAGAGTATGAGTCAAAGTTTAGGTTTCCGTGCGTCCCAAATTCTTCTACCATTTCAAATGCTAGAAAGTTCAGGCTAGTTTTTAAATGTAGCTAAGATGTAGCGCTACCGCTTAACAGGACTCGGTTTTTTGTTTTTCTCTTAGCTTCCGTTTTTAGAAAAACCCATTTGATGAAGTATGAAAAATCCAAGAGGTATGGATCCTGAACAGTTAGTTTTTTAAAAACAGTAATGGAGAAATCGAAAAATTTAGCTCTGTTAAGTTGTAGAGCTAGTTTTTGCCTACATTTTAACATCAAGCCCAACTTTTCAGAGTTTAAAATGGCGGAGAAATCTGGGACGCACGAAAACGTAAAAAATCAAAGACTCCATTTTAAGAAAAAACCAAAAGTTTTTAGAAAGGACGTTACTTTCTTCTGCCAAAGGCTCAGAAAAACGTATTTAATATCCTTAAAACTCATCATAAAATCAATAAACTACAGTGCATCCGAAAGTAGATACTTTGCTCTATCTAACGAGCTATGAATCATAAAATCGATAAATTTGATCAAAAATGACATTTTTGGCGCCGTTAAGTCCACTTTGCTTCATCAGAAAAGAAAGATTTTCTTTGCGTAATATAGAGAAAATGTACACGCGATACAAGAGATGCATATGCTTCTTGTTATCATTCATTTTGTATTATCGAAGAAAGTGTTTGAGAAAAATAGAAGAGTAGCAAAATGTTTGAGAAATATAGAAGACTAGAAAAATGTTTGGTATACTATATATTGGCTTGAGCGAGCGTAACGCGATGATATTTTAGCCAAAGTATTATTAACTTTGCTTAATAATCAGATTACCTAGTAAGCTCATTCTTTCGTTAGAAGATGTATGTCTACCTTCCTCAAAACTTCTGAAGATATGAGCTTATTTGAATTAATTGTTTGAAAAATAGAGCAAAAATAAATGACGTAACGGGATGGCGAAAAAATGACAAAAAGTTGAAGGTGATGTATTTGTTCTTCATTTTCTTGCGAATGTGTGCTGTATTAAAAGAAACACCCTATAGATGTTTTGTAGCCGAGAGTTTGAGGCATCGAACAGAAAATAAAATTCTTAAAATAGGCATATAATGTTGAAGAGGGAGCAGTTTAATTAACATAACGCAATGACGGTCTCGTAACACGATGACGTTGACATTTGTAATCATTTTTTTTCTATGCTTCACTTTACCATATCTATGTCTGCGTAAAGGCAAGATCTTATTTTGATATTAACGATCACAGTATACAAATGTTACATGTTGTAGGTATTGAACCTTCTAATATAAGAATTCGGAAGAAAGACTAAATCAGTTTGATTAATATGTGCAACAGTGTTTATATTCACTGAATATGATATAACAAGCTCTTTTAAGAGAGCTTCCATGAGCCGATCGAGCATCACTCCAATATACGAGGCACTTGATAATATTTTTTTTTCGATTTTTTTTGCTCATTCAAACCTTCAATGTCTAAA
>CAJNOL010003291.1:0-24377 GCA_905250125.1 Rotaria sordida | reverse complement strand
TAAAAACAACAGAACATTTCTAATTCAATTTTTTTGCACATTAATTATTTTTATTAAGCAGTAAGTTTCAAGGATTTTACTAGTATTTATTAATTATATAAGTACTGCACAAATTTCCATCTTTTCTGAAAGTTTAATAGTATATGAATGGGAAAAGTAGACTTTCTAAGGAAAATAGTTCGTATTCGACCACAAAATTTGTTCTTATTTCGTTTATCGAAATTCATTCATAAGAAAATCGAACATGATACATAATGGACCTTGATAAACTTATCAAATACTGGTTTTGATGGTTCTCTCAAGTTCGAATTTGATCAATTAATACTTTTTGTGTTACTCATATGACGATTGTAGTAAATTAATACATCACCAATCCTCATCCATCTTTGGTATGTATCATATACTCGTTAATTTGAGCAAAAATCAGAAACCGTGCTATATATAACATTCAAAAACATAGCCCAGCCATTTAAATTTCAAGGAAAGCTTTGAAATATTCCAGAATAATCTGAGTCGCATTTGTTGACATCATTCAGCACCCTTCTCGTTGCTAAGAAATCATGGAAACTGAGTCTGATGCTTGTTATATGTTGGTTACTATGGCAGAATTCGCGTCTAGTGCTCTTCAACCACGGCTGCTAAGGCCTGTAATGAGGGAAGATGAGCCTGAAAATCTCGCATTTAAACTTATACTCACTAGTTTTCGAAGAAAAATATATGTGAGTTGCACTAAACGTGTTGATCATTGAATTGTATGCTTGTGGTAGTCGTATATGACTAGATACGATCGCGCACGGTGATATACGACCGTATACGAAGTGCAGATGTTTATTTTTGAATCATTCCGTATTTTTGTACGATCTCCGTTTACGAAATCCGTTTCTCACCGTATCGCTCCGTATACGAAACCGTGCACGACCTCCGCATATCTCCGTTCTTTTCCGTAAACGACCGTTTACGAGCGTGCATGTTCGATCTGGGTACTAAGGAACAAGGGGAGTTGCTTTTTTTGATTACGACTCCAAAAAAAAACCATTTTCGTTTGCGATTCCAACTCCGATCCTGAAAAAATTTTGTTTTTCGATTCCGTTTCCAACTCCGAAAAATTCCGAAATTTTTTTGTAGTCTAGCGACATGTGATTCATATCAATTCTTGATATCTTGAAGGGATAAAAAAATAAGTGAATTAGTTAGAAATGAGTAGCTTATTAGTGTATTGAAATAACAAACAATATTATATTGAATTATTATATTGAAACAACAAACAGTATTATGAGTAAAAAGGTTTTAACATAAAAAGAACTTGAAAAATTAATAAAAGATTATGATCCATCAATAAAATTTATTGAGAGGAAAAAACATTAAACTCAAGTGAATTATGGAATTTTTTTCATTATATTTTTGTAAATGATGATCGACAACAATTTGTGTGTTACAATGCGTGCAAAGGACTATTGCTACATTTATCATTAAATGGTACTAATAATTTACATACCCATGTTGAATCGTGTCCAAAGAAAAAGAAATCAAGTTTTGTTTATCAAAAAAGTTTTCACGACTTTTATTCTTCTTTAAAACCATCACCAATTCCAAGAAAAATTAAATTATCTGTTATAAAAGCTTGTACAGAGTTTTGCGTTCTTGATGCATGTGCATTTAATGTAATGAGAGGTGATGGATTTAAAAATTTAGTAAAAACTTTATTTGATGCTGGTCGAACCGCCAGTACATCATCAACTGAAATAATAGATCTTCTTCCACACTTGACATATTTCATGAATAAAGTTATTTCTAAATAAGAGTCGAACTATTTGATTGTTGCACTCATGTAACTCAGATATTAACCCAGAAAAAACCCTTTTCCATAATTCCTACTCAGACCCCATTGGAGTCAGGATCGGATTTCGGAATCGGAATCGACTTTCAGAGTCCGACGCTGTTTACTATTCCAACTCCGACTCTGAAAAATTTTGTATTCGCGATTCCGACTCCGGCGGAGTCGGAGTCGGAATCGGGTTTCGAAACCCGATGTAGTTCACTATAGTACATCCACAACCACACCATACACCCAGATCCTGTTACATGCTCGTGAATGAGAATTAGACAAGTATCCGATCGACGACAAAAATGATCATTTCAAGTGAAGAAAAAAGACGCTCGGGTCAAAAATGAATGTCTCCTCGGCACAAAACATCACACTATGTAACAACATTTTTATTCAATAAAAAGTCTATGAGTAATCTCGAAAAAAACTGATAAGTTTGATCCTCGGGTAACTGAAAAATCCATGGGAATAGTAATAATATTTCAAATTGGATAAACGAGATGAATCAATCTAAGATAAATCTTATATTTCTGATGCAAAATGAATACATTTAATATTGAGAATATATTTTTTAATTTCACATAAAAACAACATCAAAAAACTCAAGAGTATTTTGATTTACATACAAATTACAGACAAATATCACAAACAATAAATTTTCATTTATAAATACAAAAGAAACTAAATTGGATTTATTTCCCATTGTGTCCAAAAGTTATTATTAATTTCAACTTTAGGTAAATAATGTTCAGATAAAAGAGTATGTATTCGTCCTGATGATGATGTTTCTTTTGGTAAATGTTTTAACCAAACCATACGTTGCATAGAATAAAGTGTATTGGCTTCAAGATGTTGTCGTTGATTAATTTCACACTAAAAATTCAAAAAATAATATGAAGTAAAAAAACAAAACAAAACATATTTTTAAAGATATTTACACTAAGACGTTTATATTTAAGATTTGAATCTTCAAGCCATTTAATAAATGAACGTCCATTCCAACGATTTTTACCACGTTTACCTAATTCTGTATTTGTATAATCATTATTAATAAATGATGATGTACGTTCTTGTATTATTGGATTATTATAAACTTCATTATCTTTAAGTAATGAACAATAACTTAATGGTATATCTTGATGTATTGATAGACGTGTAGCATTTCCATATAAACGTAAAATTTCTTGTTCATGAGATAAAATTAATTTATCCTTGATTAAAAAAAAAAAAAAAAAAAGAAAATTAAATTTTATTTTTATTCTTTGACTTTACTCGTTCGACTTGATGTCTTAATTTCATTCTATATCGTTCATCTTCTTGTCGAGAAAATACATCAGATAAATGTGAATCAAGATCCAATGGTGGATTAAGACGTTTAATACCAAGTGATGCTGGTGTTGTTATTGAAAATGATTTATATGATGGAGCTATTAAATAATTTTTTTTTGCCATTAATGTTTCAGCAAAATCTTTTGGAACTTTTGGTTGAACAAAATCATGTAACATTGTTTCATGTCGTTTTTCAATCTATACAAAGGAGAATTTAACTAGAAAAAGAAGCTGTTTGTAAGATTAAAATATAAAATACGATGTAGTTACTGTTGCTAATCATAGAAAGATTATTTTATTCTATCTATTTTGAAACACATTTCTTCTCTATTATTTTATTTAATCTTCTTCGAGATATGCAATAAGGAAGTAATTCATATATTATAGCGAGACGTTATTAATATACGATTGGTAATCGTATATCAATAACGTCTATGATGCGTACACCGGTAGGAGGAAGATTTGCTCATGATGTAAGTCCTTCAACTGGTAAATCGCTTTCGAATTGAGGCTGTATACATTACGTGCTCATAGCTTATTGCTGCACAGATACTACTTTGTACAGAGACAGGTCTAGTTAATATGAGGCTAGTCTCTATACAAAGTTTCAAGTCAAAATTCAAAAATTAGTTTTCCTAGTGTTTTTGAGTAGAGGACCACGGCATGCATTTAAAAAGGATCTCCGCAGCAATAAGCTAAGGGAGAAAAACTCCTTCCAAGATATCGACTTAGAAGCAAGCCAATCATACACACAACCTAAAAATTATTTTTATTATAAAGATTAGATTCAGATTGTTAATGATTTCTATCATCAAGTGCTTGAAAAAAATGCTATGTTCAGAATAAGCAAGAAGCTTTTTTTCGTTTTTTTTTTCTCAGTTTATATATCTCAGAATTCTTGAAAGAACATATTGAAGTCTCTTGTTTTAATAAAATTTTGTTGTTATTATATAAAAGAATACTTTCATAATAAGAGCGTCATTATTTAAGAGTCTTTCGAGGGATTGAATTTTTCATTCCTTTTCTACCTTGAAAAAGTACCAGTTTAAAAAAACAAACTTTGTCATGCCCTGCATCCTGGCATGCTCTTTCAAAGAAAAAAAGAATTAACTATATAGAATAAAGTCACACAGAGAATTGCCTGTTGCCAACTGAGCTATTTTTGACTCTTGTTTGTTGCGCATGTTCTTCGAACGTCGTGTTACACAATTGAAAATTTCATACGATATAAATGTATCTGACTCAAGATTGAGTTTTTGATGAGTGACGGATAGTCTTAACAATTATACTCATTTAGCTAAAGATTCATCTTATGATTTCAAAAAATTTTAATTAAAATACGGCCTTTTCTTTCGAAATTTGTATTCGAAAATAAAATACAGAAAGTCGTGTATCTCAATTTTCAAATATAATTGTAAATATTTGGAATTTTGTGAAACGACAAAAAAATAAAAATAATCAAACCTGTTGGCGAATTTCAAGAAATTTTTTGATACAATTTATTGGCATATTTCGTGTTGTTGATTCTATTGGAATATTTTCTTCTGTTGAAGAAGAATTTATTGTTGTAGATGTATCTGGAGAATTTAATATAGCAGTATTTCGTTCACGTAATCGACGTTTATTTGGTGGTAATGAATCAATATCTGAATGATTATGTATTTGTTTAATATTTATTGTTATTTTATTTGAAGAATTTCCATCATTACCATTAATATTTATATCTTCATTTATTATATTATGATCTATTTAATTTAATTAGGAAATACTATTATTCAAAAACAAAACATCTTACTATGATTATGTTCAATTATTTGATTATTTAAACGTTCAGATATAGTTTTTTTTCGTTGAAATTTTTCATTTGTAACAAAAGATATATTTTTTTCTGAAGCTCGTCGTCGATTTGATATACGTTGATTATGATTTGAAGTTTGATATGATATTGATAAATTTAATTTTTCTCGTGCATGTGAACGTAATGTACGTTTTGTTTGTTTTAAATCATTTTGTTTTTCTTTCTTTATTAATTCTTGTTTTTTAGATGTATTTGTATGCATATTTATATTAGAATCAATTTGTGTTATAAGATTATCAACTATTGTAGAAATAGTCGTTTGTAATGATTGTAATTTTTCATAGTCGAGACTTCCTAGAGAAGAACTATATTTATCAGTTAACGAAAGATTATTTTCTTCTTGTTTTTTGTCGTTTTTTTCTTGTTCTTCATCAAGATTTATCACCTTGTCGTTGAACTCGGGAGATGCAATTATTGTTGATAAGAATTTTTCATTTTGTCTTATTATTGATAATGTTGAAGTTTCCATTGTAGAATTACTATTCATATTAGATAAAATAATACTACAAAAAAAAAAAAAAAAATAAATAAATAAATAAATAACGAATTTATTTATAGTTGATAATATGGAATGTTACTGTTGTTACTTTTCTTTATAAGAAGTTCATTAACTTTATTTACTTACCTACTTCTGTCTATTCCGGACTATAAATGCCTAACGAACAAAGACTAGAGAAGAGAACAAGAAAAAAGTCATTTTCTTGCTCTAAAGAACACATGCACGCAAACATAACGTACTTGATTGTATATTTAGGTCATTCGTTTCTCTTGAATGTCCTCGGTCATTAACAAATGCACCTGTATTTTTTATCGTCAAATTTTTTTACGTTTTGCTAAAAATAGTAGAACATAAAGAAAAATAATAATAAAAACCATTCATCTGATTAATTTAAATTTTATTAATCATACATCTAACTCAATTGATTAATCTCTTTTTTTTAAGACGGAATTAATATTGTCACATTTAGAACTATAAAAGAAAATCAAAAGAACTTTCATCGAGTCATTGAGGACGAAGAATTTCATAGATATAAACAGCTATTTGTACTATTATCGATATTGACATCAACTAATCATTATATACTTAATATATTTTTCTTATTCGTGATTTTTCTCATAATAATATCTATCTTACACTAGCAGTTACTTCTTCTATCGCTCTAATGTCGAATAGAGAAGTACACATTTTTTTTTCTCATGTTTTGCTTGTTCTCTATTCTTCGTTCTTTTTTTTTTTTTCTTTCTTACTTGACACAATTTTTCTTTTTCTCTCTTCATCTAGTCTATCTTTATTATGTTTCTTCGTTTTATATGCGTCGTACATACAATTCATTTCAAATTGACCATATTTTTCTATTTATTTATTTTTTGTGTATAAAAAATAAATATTTTTGAATATTAAAAAACATATTTTTATTTGGTTAATGAATGTTCACCTAAGAGTAAAAGCACATCGATCTACTTATATGATGCTAATGACAAACTCACTATGAGTTGATGTTTATCTAAATTTAGAATCTTTATCATAAAATACAGTTCAAAGGACAACATATATCACATGTTGTAATCAACACATAAATTTAATAACATCATTAGTAACTTTTTCCATACTAAATGACCTCTTATCTCTTTGTGTATTGATTGATATAATATTAATAAAGTCTATCATATGACAAAAGTACACTGATACTTTGAACTCTGATATTATAGAAAATGAAAAAAAAAAAAAACATGTTTTATAATTGTTATTCTAAACATGTGATCTAGAAATTAAGTAAACTATGTGAACTGTATACTAATTAACATTTAGAAAAGTATTGCCATGTCAAATAATAAGCTGTCAAAAATTGCAGATGTTAAAAATATAATAATATTTGATTTATAGGTTTGTAAAAAATTCTTCAAGTTCTATTTATAGTAAAAACATTTGTAATTTAGATAAACTGCAACTGTTAAACTTTCGATCATAAATAGAAAACTACATATGTTTTTGTTTTTTTGTTGATTAATAATTAATTCAAAACTAAGCTATTTTTTGTTTTTCGTTTAATTTTATATGTAATATAAGAAGAAAGAAAAAAAAAAACATTTGAAAATTTAAATTATACATTGAAAATAAAAAATGACTCACGGAAATAAATATATCTAAACAATATATTAGATTATTACTTGCAATTGTTAATAAAATTTCTATTTCATGATTATTTATAGATTGTTGTCTGCTTTTCTTTTTTTTCTCTATATTTTATCGTACTCTTTTACTTTTCCCTCTTATTTATTATTCTACATGACTTTTGATAATTATAAAGAAAAATTATGAATAATTATTTATTCAAGTTTTTATAAAAAATATGATAAAGTAATTATTTGATTTTACTCACTTACCTGATGCTTAATTAGCTTGAAGGTTTTTACTTTTATTAAACGTTAGATTAAGTTATAAGGTATTTTAAATAAAATTATTCTATGGAAAATATAAAATTTGTTATATTGACTTCTATAGTAGATTTTAAATAACAATTGAAAATTGAATTTTTAATCAAAATAAAAATATTAATAATAATCAAAAGCTGAACTTTTCATAAGGACAAAATTTGACTTCAAAAATCAGTACTGTAAATTTTCTGTTTATCTATTCTACCATAAGTTAATGTAAAATGAAAGAATCTTGTTTTTTTGTTCATAGGATTTTCATGGAAAATATTCAAATCAAATATTTTTGTTTAAAAAAAAAAAGAAAGCTATTTACACTTAACTGTCTATTCGAAAAAAAAACACAATAGTATATCACTTATGATAATATGATTACATGCAGGAAATTCAACTAAAGAAGTCCGTATTCGAATTTATTGTTATTTACCTTTCAGTATCTGTAATGTTTTGTAATTCAATTCGAGTTGAAATAATTTGAAATGGTGATATATGATGTATATGTTCATCATCAGATATTGAAGCACTATTTGATTGTTGTTTATGATTTTTTATTGTTTCATTATTATCATCACTTTCAAAATCATATGAAGTTTTTCTAGATAAATTTTTATCTATTGTAGAAATTTTATTATTTGATGAATGCTAAGGAAAAGAATAATTGTAAAAAATTTAAAAAAAAAAAATAAAATAAATTTTTTTTATTACTTTATCAATCTTTTCTATATCATGTTCTGATTCATCACTACTTGATATTGATGATGAACGACTTATCGATTCATCATCATTTTCATTTTCTAATGAATCTAACGTTGGTATTTCTCCTTTTAATATATTTTTTAATATTGGTTCATTTACATGCGTTAAATCAATGATAGATGGATCAGCTGAATAGTTTAATAATAATCCGACCATCTATGGGAAAGTTAATAATGTTGTTTTTTTTTTTTAAATTATAAATAGAAATGAGATATACTTTAATATTATTGTTAAGAACAGCATCGATAAGTGGTGTTTGTCCTTCAGGTCCAAATGCATTAGAATTAGCACCAGATTTTAATAGAAAATGAGCAGCTTTGAATTTATTTTTAGTTACTGCTAAAAAATAGATTAAAGTCAAAAATCATCTGATTTGAATGAGATTTTTCAAAAATTTCAATTTTTAAGAAGATTTTAATTCAAAACTCAAATATAATCATAATTAATCTATTAAAATATGAAACTTATCAAGTTTGATGAATTAGTTTAAATCAAATATAATCATTTTATTTTTTTTAATTATTCTCATTAGCTTGCAATCATTCTAATTACATTTGAATGAAATCTAATTGATAAATCTTTCATTTAATTACTATTTACTACGTAATAAAGTTTATCCGAAGGTTTTATAATGTTTATAAATCCCATAGACATTCAATTAAGGCATTTATAAGAATATCCTGTCATTTAAATAAACTAAATAATTCTGCACGGATTGCGCTAACAGCATTTCGATCTAGTCTCAATTTATTAAACTGTTTCGAACTCGAAATGTAATTTGTATTCGACACTCAGAACACTCTACATATTTCTCAAGCAATTGTGAATCTTAATTTTAGAGTAGAGTTCAACGAGTCAGTTTCAGACCTGGAACTGACTCGGCGTACTCTAATCAAATTAGAAGTATTTATAGAAATATGAAAATATACATTTAGTCGATCAGAATTGATTTGAATGTATCAGAGGGCTCAATTGAAAGATTTTTTAAAAAATTAATCGGATTTTGGAAGAGTAAATTTCTCAAAATTGGAAGGATTACTCCTCCTCCTCCTCTCCTTTCGGAACAATTCTGAAAAAGATAAAGTACTATTTAAGAAATTTTGTTTATATAAGTCTTATATAAACCATACTGACTTAAGTGATTAAGATCAATGATAATTTTTCCTTATGGATTAGAATGAATATTATCTATAAATATATTATTTATACTAAATTATTTTTTTTTAGAATTTTTGAAGCTAAAACTAAATATTTAATTAAGATTATGTATGTTATCAAAAAAACATGACTATTGATGACCCATACCAGAAAGGTCATGATGAGTACAAAGTCAAATGATATGTTTTAATTAATCAAAAGATTAATGGCTTGAAATCCTTAGAGTATTTTATCCTTTTGCTCTGTTGGCAACACTTTTTTGTATATACTAAAAATATTATAGAGAAAATAATATTTTCCTTATATGAAATTTTAACGCCTGGAAGAACTTATAACGTAATTCATATGAAAGAAAAAATTATTATTCCTACAACATGTCACTTACGGGAAATGTTTGAACTTCGGGATGTTATATTCATTAATAATTAGAATAAACTAGTAAATAGATGAATATTAGATTGACAATCAATCTGATTAAAGGATGTTTCATAAGTTTTCGGGCATGACAATATTTGTTTATATGTCACACAGAAAATCTCTAACCATTATGTTTCTATATCAGCTTTCGTGACGGCCTTTCAAATGATATATTATTTAATTACATCTTTCCGTATAATAATAAAAATATGAACATAATAATGTAATAATAAATCTTTTGAAATCGACTAATACGATTTTTTCAAAAGATTTTCTACTAAAAAGTGTTGAACATATTTATATAAGAAATAACGTAGAGGCAATCAATACATAATATCGAAAAGCAATATTAAAAATGTCGAAACAAATATCAAGTGGAAAAGGGACCAGTCTGATCAAACTGAATTAGAAAAGTAATAGAAATCGGCATGTACTACTTTTTGATGATTTATTCGTGCTCAAGCGAAAGCCACTGCTGAAATGATCAATCAGAGTATATTCTTAATAAGCTTTTTTGAATAAGAAAAAAAATATGAACATTGTCGGTAAAACGAACATTTTTTCGTTTTGCATACAACATGCTGATTTTCATTGCACATGTGATGTGTTCATATCATTTTATCTATTTCAGATCATTTACTGAGCATATGACTTGACTCAACATAGTGTGACTAGTGGCTCGTAATGAGCATCGAATAAAATACTATAGAAACATAACAGTTAGAGACTATTCTGTGTGTCCATATAAATGAATTTTTGTCGCGTTCTAAGACCTATGAGAAACACTCTGTATGGTGATAGACTTTTGTAAGTTTAATTGATAGAATTGTTTACTGGATTTATTACATAAACAATATTAAATATAACTAAAATTCTTAACAATGTATCTGTCAATCAAGTCCTTATGAGATTACGAGAATATTAGTACATAGTTATCAAATCCGCCAATGAGGAAACCGCCTAAGGTGATACCTCGGCGTTTGAGATGAGATCTCAGTCATTACGTAGAATCTGTCGAGACTAGAAGAAATTTAGAAGAATTCTTCTTCTTCTTCATACACTACATTTTTGGAGCTAATGTCATGAGGAAAAATCTTTCTAGATTTCTTCTAATCTCAACAGGCCCTACATAATGATTAGGGTCTCATCTCAGGTGATTCTTTCGTAGGAAACTAAAAGTTTCAAAAAATTTTATTAATCTTACAGGAAAATAACTAACAGTCTATTCAAGAACAATGAACATTAGGTATGAGTATGAATAAAAATGTTTAGCAAACTTTTCTAATTGTGCAGGAAGCATTTTACGAGAGCAAGTAATAGTTGCTTAGAAATCCATCATAATTCATATAGGTGTTGTTTATTCTGAGTCTTCCGTTTATTGAAGTTTCCACTACTTCAAAATGGATATTCTTTTAGTTTTTCCCTAACATTTCAATCAATCAAAAAGATAAATGTCAACATTCAGTTACCGTTTTCTGGCTAGATTCTGTATTTATCCATTCCATGGAGATACATCTTCATTTTTTACATGCCACCTTCATCCTCATGCTGTGTTATGTACGATTAAATTATATGTGTATAAATTGAGATTTGTGGAACATAAGAGAACAAAAGTGAGAGAGAAAGATTCATAAGATGTTCTATATAAAAAAGCGATGAAATGACCGAATAACTGACATTTCACAGACACAAAAGCTTCTCATAAGAATAGAGAATATCTAACATTTTCACTATAGAGTTCAAACTTTATTACGAATCACATGATGAAAATGTCGAATATATGTTTTGCAAAAATTTATTAAAAGAATTTCGATCTTAAACATCTAATGACTAAATAAATGAAATCAATATCATTTGATCATATTAATACATTAACAAAGTAAACCCACTAGTTTAGTATAACGTCTGCGAAGCATCACCTTTCAATGTGCTATCCGAAACTATCAAATTTGACACTCTTGTCTTTTGCAACTTTATTCCGATTTCTTTCAAAACAAAAGAAACATTCCTATTTTTAAAATTAAGGTCATCTTCGATGAACTCGACATTTCAAATCTTTCTGTATATGTGGTTTTACACAATCCAAAAATGAATTGATTACCTTCATGTAATGGTGTCCATCCTATAATACAACAAAATTATTACAAATAAATTGATCAATCAATTTTCTTTTTCTTACCAGCATTATCTTCTTCATTAACATTTGCACCATCTTTTAATTCTTTTTTTAATTGTTTTAAATCTCCTTTTCTTGCAGCTATATGAAGAATAGTTTCACCATGTTCATTACGTCGATGAATTTTTGTTGAATGTTGTTGTGAAATTATTGAAGATGATGATTGTAGAACAACTATTTTTTGTTTTATTTTAAATAAAAACTAAAATTTTTATTTCAAATTTTTCCATTCACCTACTATTTGATTTATCATTACTAGCTGTTAATTGTTTAAGTATAGCTAATTGTTGCCGTTCACTAACAATCAAACGAGGAGATAGAAAATCAATTGTAGTTGAACTATGATGTTTATTTAATGATTGAAAATTTAAATTTGAAATATCTTTATTATCATTATCATCAGATTCATTACTTATTGGATAATATCGTTTTTTTCCTATAGTTGTCATATTTAAAAATAAAAAAAAATAAAAACTCTTCTCTCATGTCAGAAAATTGTCAAGTAACTATTCATTGGTGAAAATATTTCTTCAATCGAATTTTACATATTTATATAAGATGTCACTTTTTTAATAAGACCTTCTACTCTACCAATCAGTCCAATTTTGAAATCAATATCAATATTAATTGTGATATAAGAAATATTGCAACAATAAAACAATGGTTAGTAATAATAATCAACACTCAACATCATTAGAAAGTGGAGTACCAACTGTAGGATCTATTGTAAGTATTTATATTTATTTATTTTTAATTGATGAGAATAAATTTTATTTTTAGGTTTGGGCTGCAGGACGTTCTCGTGCACAACAAGCAATTAATCTCTATGCTAATCTTGATTATCTCCGTCCATATTTTGATGTTGAACCAAGAGAAGTTGTTCAACGGTAAACGAAATTTTTCATATATATATATATATGTTTTATATTTTTGATAATTGATCAATTTAGATTAATTCGTTCATTAATTCCACGACGATCATTTCGAGAAGAAGTGTGATATAATTTCTAAAAATTATTATTATTATTATTATTTTAAATTTAGAATATTAAACCTGAATTATATGGCCCATCAATGATTGTATTTACATTAGCAGCTATTCTTATTTATCAAATGAAATTATCAAGCCATTCCGTTGTATGCAATAGAACTCAATATATAAATTATTGATATTTTTTTATTTCTTTAAATTTTATTATAGCAAGATGGTACGTTAATTGGTACAAGTTTTCTTGTTTGTTTTGGTTATTGGATTGGTTCAAGTTTTGCTATATCATCTTTTTCATTTGTTTTTAATACACAACTTAGTCTTATGCAAGTTCTTAGTATTAATGTTAGTCAAAAAAAAATCATGTTGATATTGAATATATATATATATAAATATGTTTTTTTTTTCTGTTAAGGGTTATGCTCTTTTTAGTCATTGTATTGTTTTATTTCTTGCTACATTTATTCATACGGGTTATGATCATCTTTTATTTTATGGTCTTTGGGCAATTGTTGGTGGTATAGCTGGACTTCGAATGGTACGAAATTTTTGTTCTATATAATAATTGACAAATAGATCATAGTCGAAGTCTAGTAGTATTTGTGTCAGCAGCATCAAGGATTTATTTTGCGTTAAATCCTGTTATATATGATATTGTCAATAGAAGTTATTAGATTGAGGGTAACAGCCAAAATGACACTTGTTTTATCCAACGTGTATACTGAGGGAACGGTGCTCCTTCGAAGATCGAGTTGGTCATCTTGGAGTTTGTAATTCTTAAAAGGTGTTCATCCTTTTATAGTTTCAAAGAGAAAATCTGGATAAAACACTGATTTAAATCAAAAGGCTGTACTACTTCCAAATATAGGTTCGATTTTCTCTAGGACTTCTGGTTTAGAAGTTATGAGCACTGGGTGAAGGCATTGAAGACGATCACCTGTCTCTTCCAAAATATTTTTCAATTTTTTCTCTGCAGAAAGCAACCAAAAATCATCCGATACGACTTCTAATCGACTCCAAAACACGTTTTATGACCATGATCGTCCACTTTCCCAGAATCCTAGATCCACCACTGGTTATGAGTCGACTTTTTAGAGACATGAAGAAAATTGACGTTTCTCTTTGAAACAATAGGCTCTTTTACCGCATAGATTATATTATCGATTCTTTTGTATAGAATTAAAGGTGATATTTTCCTCTACAAAATGATATAACAATCATTTATGAATGGCTCGAGCTCACTTTGCAAGTCTATTTTCTATGGAAATCGAGGAAACTAACACGATATCTCTTATTATTGACAAATGAAATTATGAGTATGCCATTTTATAGAGAAATCTTTGATCTTTCGTTTGCTTTATTTGAAATAATTTTTATTTCTATTTTGAATAAGTTTTGAAGCTCGTTCAATTTTAATTTATGTGCTTTGAAAAAGTCTGTTTATAACTCTTAAACCAGAAGTATTAACTGAATGTTTTCCTATTTCTGTAGATTCTTGTTGAGTAACTTTTCAATAACTTGTTAATAAAGAATACTCTAAATAATTTATTCATTAATTTTTTTTTTGCTATATAAATAGACATTAATTATAATGTCTCGAACACTTAATTCACGTTATCGTATTTTTCTTGGTCTTGTTATTACAATAACTCATATGTTCTTTTTACTTTATCTTCATTTTGCTTATCATACAATGGCTGAAAGTATATTTAATAAAAATCTATTATTCATTTATATATTTTTTCAATATTTATAGCTGTTGCTCATGCATTAAATAATGAACCTATTGATGCAAATTTACCGAAAGTTACAATGGTTCTTTTTCAAGAAACACAATCCAAAAGTAAATTATTTTTTATTTAAATATATTTATAATGATCATGATCATATTTTATAGTTCTAACTCAACAAATTCGTAGTGATCTTACAAATTCCAATAAAACTACAACACTCTATTCAACAACATTATCAACTACAGTTGTTAAAGCATAAACAAATTAAACTATTTCCATTGACATATGACAAAATAAAAATCACAGATCTCGTACTTTTGTTTTCTCTTTTTCTGCTATTCTTATTAAATTAACATTTGAACAAAAAAAAAAACCAAATGTTTTTTTTTTCTTTTTCGTGAATTTATAATAAATAATCTTATGGTTTAGATAATTTATCATGCGTCTTTATTGCCTATCAGATGATCCAAATTTACCATGTTTTATATTAACAATAAATGGTCGTTCAATACTTTTGGATTTTCCATTACCAATTGATCATTTACTTGATTATTTACCAATACCATCACCAGGTTGTTTAAATCGATTTTCATCATTACCAAAATATAAATTATTATCATATAATAAAGAAAATAATCTTCCACAACAAATAAATGAATTACGATTATTACATAATCAATTATATATTTATTCACCAATTGAATTTTATACATTAGATTCAAATCAATATGATTTTTCATTAATTGATATAATACTTATATCAAATTATGAAACATTTCTTGGATTACCATATTTATTTAAAAAATATAAAAATTTACATGCACAAATTTATTTAACAGAACCAACATATCGTTTTGGTCAACAACTTATGTATGAAATGGTTGCATATGTTGAACAACAATCAAAAATGATACAAACAAATAATGAATGGAAATATGATTCAAATATATTTGATGCTATTGAAGAACAACAAAAAGATAAAAAATTAAAATTATTTTCTTATGCACAAAAATTAATGCCTTGTTATTCAATGGAATATGTTGATAAATGTTTAAGTCATGTAACAATTGTTCATTTTAATGAACAAATTGATTTATATAGTTCAATACGAGCAAGTGCAATTAGTTCAGGATATTGTTTAGGTATTATTGAAATTTTGATATTTATCAAAGAGAAAAAAAAATATGTTAAATATTGAAACTATTAGAAATCTATTGAAGTGGGTTGAATAAAATGAGTAGCGAACGTTTATGTCTAAATTATAATTTATAGATATGTTAATAGATAACAGATTTTTTTTTTTACATTTTGCAATCAAACAACTAATGTTCTTTTAAACTACCATAAGTTTTGTCAAGGAAAGTCCTCCTAGCGGACGCCGCCATGGATGAGTAGCTACATAATTCGATACACATCCATAACGTACCTGTGTTCAAACTTTGATATCATCAACCAAGAAATGGCCCTGGGCGAGTCATTACTGGCTATTTGCCTCAGATCAACCGTCCGATAGTAGCGCAAGAACTTTGCGTCAGTACCTTATAACGCTAAGTATTCGAAAGACAATAGTATTCTTCTTCTTCTTCCCCTTACGGATTAATTTTCTTTTGTCGAGACTGTGCAACATGTCGACCATAATGAACTAGAGTTCGGGTTCTTACCTTATTGCTGTGGAGATATTGCAGCAATATGGTATCTTTTGTAGTTTAGCATTGTGATCTCTCTCTGTAATATCAGGAAAATTGATTTTAGAATTGCGACTTGAAACTTTGCATACAGATAGACCTTAATGAAAATAGTTTAGTATGAACATTTTAGACCTTTTCATTGTTTCTTTTCTAAGATACGACTATAATACAAGCGTATCTTTTATACCGCTTACATTTGTTAAGATCTGCATGTGTGCCAAATTTCAAGTTGAAATTTGAAAATTAATTTAGATCATGGCATTAAGTGGAAACAACACTGTAGTTCTGACTAAAAAGCAACTAATCAGTTGAGAGACTTTTCTCGTAAGATAGAATTCATAAGATCTAAACTTGTAACATTTGACTTTGAATGAAGCATTGATTTCAACCATTCAATGTTTAAAAAATGATTTGATCAATCTGATGTATTGTTATCAAATCAAAGAACAGTTTTGGTAATGATCATTATATGAGTACTGATGTTATTGTCGATAGATGATTAAATAGCATCTGAATATTTAATGGTCGATACTATATTAAGTAGAACGACATCCAACAACTATGAAATCTCAATCGAAATCAAGATACAAAGAATCCATAGGTACTAGTTCTTAGAGATTTGTCAAGTTGCTTGTTTTAGTTCCGGTCCGATTCCGTCGTCCTACCTACATTGTTGAAATCTATGAACTTCTTTTCTTATCTTCGTAATTCTTTGAATAGATAAAAAAATCTACTTTTAACATCTTATTAAAGAAAATACGCAGATCACTATAATATCAAACAGTATTTTATTTTCCGTAGGAATGATTTAAAACTCTAGAAGGGCAACCATTTATTTTTTTTGGAGCAGATGCACATAGTACATGTCACAATAACCACAACCTCCGGAAGGATTCCTTCCCTAGAGTTCATCCGGTTAGTTCCGGATCCGATCACACGCGACTTCGAAAAGTTTTTTTTTTTTGCTAAATAAAATTTGAATTCTTATAGGTAGTTGTAATTGGCAACTTGATATTAATGTTAATCATAATCAAACATCTAAAATTGAAACATCATCTTCACAATCAAATCATTCATCTCTTATTTATATGTCATCAAGTACAACATTAGATACATATTCAACAAAATTTAATTATGATTCATTTATTAATTGTGATTATTTACTTTTATCAAATCTATGTCTTTCATCAGCAATTGATGCAAGTATAAATGCAAATGAATTAACAATAAAAATAGGAAATATTCTTAATGATCATGGTAGTGTTTTAATACCATGTTCATCAACAGGTCTTGTTTATCATATGTTTGAATTTTTAACAAATTATTTCGAACAAACTAATCTATTAAATATTCATATGTATTTTATATCACCTATAAGTAATGCAAATTTATCAATATCAAATGCTATGTCTGAATGGGTTACTGAACAACGACAAATAGCATCATTTAGTGGTACACCACCATTTAAACATAATGAATTAATAAAATCAAAATGTTTAATAACAATATCATCCGATCGTTTAGATGATACAGAAACATTAATAAATTTTGAACAACCATCTATTATATTTACTGGTCATACATCATTACGTTTTGGTCCAATTGTACAGCTCATTGAAAAAATGAAAACATCATCATCAAATGGTATTATATTTATTGATAATCAATATTCATATATTGATGCATTAAAACCATATCAACCAATAAATATGAAATGTTTTTATATACCTATTGATACACGTTTAAATTTTTCACAAATAAATATTTTATTAAATGATAAAATACGACCAAAAAATTTAATTCTACATGAAAATTATTTTAATGATATTATTAAAAATGATAAAATTAATATATTATCATATAGAAAATATGATAATATTAAATTACCATCAATAAATCGTTATTTTATAAATGGACAATTAAATATTAAATCAGATATAAAACCAAAATTAATATCATCATCATCATCATCATCATCATCAAATTTAGCTATTGCAAGTATTCATGGACATTTAGATATGTGTGATTATGTATATGATATAAATGAAATAGATAATGAAAATATCAAACAAAATAATTTTATTACATATGGAAAAATTGATATTGATAAATTTTTAATTAATCTATCTAAAAGTGGTCTTTTTGGTTTAGAAATTAAATATTTAAATGAATATGATAATGAACAATCAAATAGATCTGTGGAAATTAAATATAATCAAGATGCAGCAAAAATTATTGTTCATTCAAAACAAACAGATATTCAATGTAATGATCCATTATTAATGAATAAAATTCGTGATGCTTTATTAATGGATAATATTGGAACATTGTAAATAAATCTCAATTGATATACATATTTTATTTAATAAAAAAAAATCATGACGATTAATAAGAAATTTATAATAGAGAACATTAACTTGTGAGGAAACAAGATTGATCGAAGTCCGGCACTCGACCCAATCTGGAGCATGGATCCGATTTTGAGATCATATTCGGCAATATATATGAGTTCGCAAAGTTTGAAAATGAACAATTTATTGCACTTGAGAATATATCATAACAGCAATATTGTTTTATTAAAAGAATTTGTTTTTAATGAAAATTTATCTACAGATGATGACAAAGTAGTTGAATATTAAAAAGATAAACATGTATGATTGTGATATATGACATTTGACACCAACACTGCACTTCATTCTAGCGTATATCAGTAACAAACAAACTTATCAGTTTTTAAAAGCAGAAAGACGTCAAGTAAATCTTGACTCACTTATCTTTTTGTGGAATTTGAGATGATCTTTTTTTCTTTTGTTGTTATTTATGGGCAAAACTATCTGCCGGATGTTGATTAACTTCGGTTTGGATCCGGGCGCGAAAAATCGTACCTGTGTAACACACTAGTTGAAAATGATCGAAAAGTGCTTTAGATTGTATTGTTGAAGTTGTGGCAGAGATGTCCATGGCGACAGCATTTTTTATTCGAGGACATTAAGAAACTGCATGAGTAGCAGTGAAATTTCAAACACTTTTTTTTGAAAACCATTGTGACAGGTTTTCAGCCGCGATAGACATCTCTGAGTGGTGAGTATGATGACACGCTTTGTCAATTTCACTATATTAAAATCAATAAAAATAATTCGTTAATTAAGACTCAACATAGAAAAGATCGAGCATATTTTTTTTGCTTTTCCGTTATGTTTTATTTTATGCTCAACAATTTTTTGTTTGAATTTTCATTGTTTATTTCGTTTTGAAACTACTCCAAAATGTCATCGATTAAAATGAAAGTCAAACATTTTTTTTTTCGTCGCTTCTGTAATTTATTGACAAAGAAAAAACAACGTTACCCCACGCATTAAAAAAATGCCAACCTACAACTTCATTTCATTCTTCAGAACAAACAGAACATCGAACAAAAATATTACATACACATTAAATGAAACATGGCTGTTCCATATTCAAGTGAGATAATGAATGAATTTATAATTTAATTAATACTAATTTCTTTGTTTTTTTTTAGCTAATTATCCTCCTACCATTAATGATCAAGGACAACAACCACAACCGGACAATTTTTATATTCCACCAAATCCTTATTATTATGATGGTAATCCATATACTCCAGATTCAATGTATTCAACGACGGATAGCGCTACATCACAATATACATCTGACTCTGGTTCTGAAACTGATTCATATTCAATAGATGATTATTCTCCTCATCCTCATCGTCACCATCATCATCATCATCATCGTCAGCATCAACATCACCAAAGTGATAATAGTGACACACGACCGACAATAAAGATTCGTCGACATGTTCCTGGTACTAATGATCCATTATTACAAAAATTTCCGACTAATTTAGAATCATCAGATAATACATCTTCATCATCACCAGTACGTGTTACTATCAAACGACATAAAATTGAACCTGAACAAAATTTAATTCAACCTGTTCTCTATCCTGTTCCTGTTTATGTTAAATCTCCTGTTCCACAAAATTCTAATAATCCACCAATTCAAATCATTCAACCAGTTCTACCCGTTCAATCCTTTCTACCGATTGAACAAATAAAAGAAATTGCGAAACCGCCTTCTTCACCAAAAAAACCTCCTACAACACCCATTAAAACTCCACCTAATCCTCCACTATCACCAGATCGATATGAAACAGAATTATTTCGATTACCATCACGAAATCAAAAAAGTAATATATCAATTCGTAAACCTATTCGTACTGATTTGATAACACCAACACCATCTAAGATTAATTCTATTCCTAAAAAAACAATTTTATATCAAACAGCACCTGGTCTAACAACAAGAGAAATTGAAAATAATGAAATTGGCCAATCGAGACAATCTGTTTATTTACAATCACCAAAAAATCAAATTGTTACATACAGAAAGTCATAATTTTTTTTTCTGATCAGTCAATTTATCTAGATGATATCTTAATAAATGAATGATTGGAGATCAATGTTTTTGTATATTCATTATGAAAAAAAAACCTGTTATTGCAATCCCTGTGAGATTAAAATGTGAAACATGATAGAGCTGCTGATATTGTAAGAGAGAGGATTAATTAATATGTGTTTCAGTTTATGATAATGAAAGATATTAATTGCAGTAAGTAAAAGACAACTATCATACTAATCCTGCAGCAGACTTTGGTCTCGTGATTATGTCTGTCGCATCTGTTGGGGATCCAAATTTTTACCCGTATAATCGGATCTCATTTGATAATTTTTCATTTTGAATTTAAATGTGTGTCTTTTATGAATTTTCTCTGTTTTAATTGAATACAATAAAGAAATGGATTTATTGTTTGTAAGTTGTCATTAGATAGTTTTATCTTTTCATTATCAATTGTTGTCGATGAAATCTTTACCATTATATAATGAGAAAACTCTCCGAAAGTTCAAGATATTTACTAAAGTGTATATTTTCATCATTGACAAATTTTCATTTCCTATGAAGCAAAGCAAATTCATCTGAACTAGCACATAATTCGAATTGACATTGAGATGCTATCGAAAATTAGATTAATAATAAACTATTTCTGACAGCATCTCAATTATCAGCTCAAAATAAATATACTTATGTAATCATTCTATATATTGTCTATGGAGTTTTAATAGATTGTAGCATTTAAGTTGAGTCTAAGGGGCTGTCTTTATTTCCTTTTCGAACTTTCTCGAAAATGGCTTGATGAAAATTTTTGAAACCTTCAGAATAGATAGATCTACAAAAATCTGTCGTTTAATCTCTGTTGTTCAGTTTTGTCTAATTTTATCCTTAAGACTATAAATGTAGTGTTTTAGAGTCAAAGATGTAGAGTTGGACATCTCTCATTTCTGTATTGATCAATGCATCATAAAAATATATAAAAACTAAAGTGAACGACTCTTTAGAATTAAGATTACTTACATGACTTATAGAAGTCGGTTTAAATCGAATCAAAATTCATATTTCTCTATTTAATCAGTACATATATAATCTTTCTATTCTAATGAAGAAATATTCACGAAAAAAATTTTTATAAAAATATTCTTATTATTATACAAAAAAAAACATAGTCTTTAAACTTTACATAATAAATATTTTAATTATAAAAAGCATTTTTTATTTTTTGTCTTGTTATGTTTTTAAATATTTTTGTTTTACTACTTCCATTCTTCTTCTTATCATCATCATCATCATCATCGCTAATATCATCTAAATGTAAATCATCAATAATATTATTATTAATCATATTTGTTTTCTTTTTCTTTATTTTTTTTGTTGTAAATGACGTTGATGGATAAACAATTGTTTCATCATTACCATTAAGTTTAATATTTTTTCCTAAACGTACTTTTCCAATCATATCTGTACGTGGTTTAACAATAATTTGTGAACTTGGTTGTGCTGGATAAGGTTCAACAATAATTGTACGACGAACAACAGGAATTTGTTCAAGACGTTTATCAGCAATATCTAAACAAAAAAAAAAGATTTTAATAATAAACAAAAGAAAAAAAAAACTAAATATAAAAATTTACTTGGTACATCAACGAAATCAACTGTTACACTTGAATCTCGCATTATTTTTGTTTCATTTCCTGTATTAATACCAATATCACGATAGATTGATGTATTGATTTTTGATGGTGTAGGTGTTATAATTTTTAGTGGTCGTGGTGTTATAATTCGTGGTAATTTAACTGATTGATTATGATGATAATCTCGATGAAAATCATGTGAATAATCTGAATATTCAGAATATGGAGAATATGAATAACGACGATGGCGATGATGATGATGATGAGGACGATGATGATGGTGGTGCTGGTGGTGAGAATCATGCCGGTGATGAGAACCATGACGGTGATGATGAGAACTATGTCCATGACGGTGATGATGAGAACTATGTCCATGACGGTGATGATGACGATGATGATGATGATGATGTTTTTTATCGAAATCATCGGTAGTTATTATTTCCGTTTTACTATCAAACGCTTTTCGATTATTTTTTGCTGATGGTCTACCATTGTTTTTTAGAGGTTTTTCTGTATGTTGTTGCATTTTCTTGACAGTTTTTATCTGAAATAAATCTATTTATAAATTCAACTAATTTTTTTTTGTGTTTAGTATAGTTTATTATATTTTGAAAAAGATTTTTAAATATTCGTGTATTGTTATGAATCTCGAATATTTTATAAATTGTATAAGAATTCAATTCTAGAAAAAAATAAAATAAAATAAATATTTTTATTAAATTAAACTATTTCAAATAATCAAATTGTGTTTCTTGAAATAAAAAACAAATAATTAAAAGTCATTCTGTTACTAATCACAGGAAGATTGTTTTATTCTATCTATTTTTCGGAATAGATATAAGTAAGATGGTCTCACTTCATGATTCATATGTTCTAAAAGTTTATGTGAAAATTATCGAGTAACAATCACTTCAATATTTTTGCTGTGACAATTTTTTATAGTAAGATTTTATTCTTTTTTTTCCGTAAACAACAGAATAGACGAAGCATTGGTGAATTAAAGATCACTAATGAATCTCCAAAAGAGAGGACATTAAAGGTCATGCAAGATATCTCGAGTGCATTGATACTGATAGAAAATGATATAGCATTTTTCGCTAGTATATATATTTGATTTTGATCATATTGAAACGAGTAGTGATGTTTGTTTTATTCTTTAAAGCAACATGTAGTAATCAAATCGATATTATGAAAATACATCGTTTCTGCGTCATTTTGAAATTTCGGTCTGGTTTTTTTCCATGTTGCTTTGAAAAAATAAAACAAACGCCACCAATCGTTTCAGTATGGTTAAAATCATCTATATCAGCTCATTTCAGAATGGTCAGTTAGTCGATTTCGAGAGTCCCAGAATACTTATTATATAAAACTTTTAATCGGTATCGTTTCGAAAATGGTCCCTGAGATTTGAGTGCCAACTGTTTCTATGCCCAATTTATTCGCGATACCACCAATTTTTACTCCTATATTTTAGATATTGTTTTACAAAATTTCGATTGTTTTCTACAAGATTTTTGTTTTATCGTTAATAACTAAATTTTCTCCCTTGCGGAATTAAAATGCTAAACACAATAGAACGTTTTATTTTGTAAACAACATGTTTTTATTTTTGCTTCTTTAAGTTACCACACACTAGCAATGTTTATTCATAATAGCAGAAGGATTGAAGGTGTACAATATGTTACACTGTTTACGGGAAAAAAAAACCATAATTTAATCTTCATTTTTGTCTCATGTAACAAACCCTTTTACAGGGTTAATTCAGTTATTTAATAAATCCTATGGAATGATGCCGAAGAATTCTAGCATCTACTTACCAATTCAATTGGTTGAGGTTCTTTTAGTAGAACAGGTAATAATTGTTCGAAAACATTTGAATTAATATGTAAATTGTCAAATTCAGTTTTTGATGATTGAGCTTCAGCAGGTGTTGTTAGCTTATATTTAGTTTTTTTGCTCAACTAAATGT
>CAJNOL010003290.1:0-24414 GCA_905250125.1 Rotaria sordida | reverse complement strand
AAATTCATAATTATCAATAAATTATTGAATCATTCTTCATACAAATCTTGAACTTACTAACAATTCAATATTTCGATAAACAATATTACAATCACATAAATTCTAATAGTTTTGCTTTTCGTTTCCTTTTTACTTCTTCATTTGCTTATATTTTTTACATAATCAACGTATAATAAGTTGTGTAAATTCATCATGAATATAAACAACAACAAAAACAAATCTACTGATTTCATTATACTAAACAGTAAGTAAATCACTTAAAACATTCATCTTATTTACTGAACCCGAAAGTCGTGTATTTATATATATATATATCATGAAATCTGATTAGAATAGATAAAACGTATATTTCATGCATCATCTACACACATTCATTACCGTGAATTCAGTTCATTATTTTTATATCTCGTTTTAAAATGTTAAGATCATCGTTTTATCTCAGTATACTGTACATATTATCAACGATCGTGTATTAAATCTAGTTCAATGAATTCGTAACACGCCTCTCAATCAAATATCTTTTAGTCAATATTTCAACCTCGTATTGATAAAAATAATTAATATTCTTAAATATCATTGAATTCTATATTTAGGACAAAGAAAAATTTCATAATAAATAATTTATTTAAACTAAAAACAAACAAATTAAATAAAAACAAAATATAGATGAATAATTTTTTCTTTATAAGACCCAAATTTTAATTGTATGTTTTGATGTAATATTCGATGGATAAATTAAATGATGCATATCAGGTGCAAGAGATTTTCTAGTTTTTTTTCTATTTGGTGTTGATGAATCAATAGGTAATGGTACACATTTTGATAATGAATAACGTACATGTGCAGATCGTGGAGTCGAACATAAATTTGGTATAGGTGTTGTATTGATTTTTTTTGGTGTTGATGTCGATTGAGGTTGAAATGTAATAAAACTAAAATAATAAGACAATAAAACATATATTTTAGATTATATTCTATCATTAAATTTTATAATCGTTTACTTCATGATTTATATATAGTATAAAATATTGTTTCTATGTAATAGAAAGTTGTAAGTGTTCGATATGTAAGTTGAAATAGAAATGATGACAAACTGATAGTTACATAGGGATAAAGTTAAAATTTGTAATTATAACTTTCGAAAATTGCTTGCAATCAATAATCGAAAGTAATAATAATTGATTCAATGTAATCAAAACAAAATGTTAATTGATGTGATTGTTATGAATATGAGCTTAAAATTTTTTATATAACAAGACAACAAGATTATATTTCTCTTTCTCTTTGATTAATTAATGCATTCGATCAGATCAAATCGTAAGTGTGTAATCAATTGATTCATTTGGTAATATGAATACAGAATATTTTCGTAGTGAATTTTTTTATCAAACAGTTTTTTTTTTGTTTTGAACTATTTTCAATGTCAAATAAGAATTATGAATTGTATTTTTTTTTTTCAATTTATCTATAGATGATTAATAGACAGTTGTTACTTAAATCGTGTAGAAACGAAAGAAATACTATAATTGGATTAAGTATAAAGGTTTCGTAAAAGATCAAGATAAAGATGATAATGTCAGCTTATATTTTTAAAGAAATGAATGATTTTCTTTTGTTTTTCTTTTTTAAGTTTACACTTCAAATAGAATATGTTTAAATTGTAGAAAATCTTTATTTAATAAGTTTATTTAAAATTTTATTTCTGTTTTAACATTGAGAGAAAAAAAAATTGATACTACCAAGTACAAGAAATATTAATAAACAAAATTTGTTCATCTGGTGTAAAATCTACTCGTATATTATCATTCATATTTTCTTTAAGTTTTTTAATTGAAACATTTGATTTTTTATTTCCATGTCCATCTGTTATTGTAACTTGATAATTATTATTTTCATCATTAATTTCTTTTGTTCCATCTGTTATTGATGAATTTAATGATGTATCATCATTTGAACTATATCCACTTTCATATGTTGAATTTATTTCATTTGAATTTTTCGTTAGAAAATCTTTTAATTTAAAATAAAAATGTGTTGGTTCATTTAATATTAAACATTGATTATTTACAGCTGGACCTGTTAATTGTATATCTTTTTCTTGTGTAGCTTCGCAATAAAATGGATTATTTTCTGGAACAATTCCAGCATAATCAATTGATATTATATGTCGTCCTAATGTATTAGGAATAAATGAACATTTATATGATGAATGATTATAACGATCAATTGATATAGATGGTGGATTTTCATCAGTTAAAATGTCAATATGAAGAGTATAAGTTGGATCTTCAAAAGGATTATCAATTGAAACCTTTTCAAAAAGAAAAAGAAGTTTTATTTTTTTTCCTAAAAAAAAAATTTCATCGTACTTCAAATTCAACAGGACGATGAATAATAATGCTTTGTGATAAACCAATAATATTTATATGAGGTTTATCATGTAAAATATTTTCTTTTTTTATACGAGCAATAAATGGTGAATGTTGAATATCTTTATTATGTTCAAGTATATGTATAGGACAATTACCTTCAATTAAAGGTATATAACGTACAGTAGCCATTTGTTGTTCATAATCAATTTCTGCATGATATGATGGTTCTAAAGAAAATTGTATATGATTATTATTAATTGTAGGATTGATTAATTTTTGTTGACTAAGATCAACATAAAATTCAGTTGGTATACCAACAATTGCACGTTGAAGACCAGGTCCAAATGGTTTTAATTTTGATAAATAATTTGTTTCATCATGTATAACATCAATAATTAACTGACGATGAATTTTATTATTATATGATATGATTAATTTATGTTCACCTATTGACATTGGTTGATATGTTAATTCAAGTAAATCCGATGAAAGTATACGACGTTGAACAACAATTGTATGACCAAATGGATCAATAATTGAAAGTGAAAATGGATCAACTGTTGGTTTATAATGAGAATTTGTTGTTGAAATTAGTCGAAGACGAAAACGTGCTATTGAATTTAAAATAACTTTTGTTGAACATCCATCACCTTCTAATTCATATTGAGGAATTTCTAAGAGAAAATAAATAAAAAAGAAAAATATTTATAAAGATTTGTTTTTTTGATAAAAATTTTTAGATTATTTCTGATAAATAATTAGATTTCTTACTAAATTGTGGTATTGAAAGCATTTGTGAACGAAATGGTGGATTTGTCATAATAGAATTAAATTAAATCAGTTTAAAAAAAATAATGATAAAATATAACTGAAATTTTATCAAATATAACTATTTATGTAATGTTTTTCTTTTTCTTTCTGTCATTCGAATGAAACTTATTGGTACAGCTGTTATTTTTTATCATTTTTTTTCCTCTCTACATACAACCAAAATGCTAATTCGAAAATGTTACAATAGTTAAGTGTTCTGTTTGGATTCGTGTAATGAATAATCATCACTCAAAAGAGCAATATAAAAACAAAACGAACATTCATCTTATATTTATATTTATATATAGTATCATATCTTTTCAATGCTAAAAATACTTGAAGAAAGAAATTTCTATCAGCAACATTTATCAAATACAATATATAATCCTTGACAAGCAATAATTATTTCTTTTTCTTTTTTTTTTACCTTGTATATTCAGTTCTTTTGTATCTTCGGATAATGATTGTTCTTTTAATTGGTCTGGATCTTTTATAAAAACAGTGAATGGATCAGCTGTTAGTTGATTACGATTATACGAAAATGATATTTTATAAATTCCTGCTTGTGTGATTGGTTTATAGGAACATGAAAATAATTTTGTATAACCTTGATCATATGTATTTATATATTTAATATCATTTGATACAATATTTTCATTAGGATCTAATATAAGTATATCAATTGGCAAACTAAAATTATTTTCTAATGTTGTTGTTAATTCAAAACAAAATACTGTTGCTTGATTAAGTTTGTTATTATCATTACATGCATGAATACCCTGACCAAAACAATGTATTTCTGGTTTTTTTGATGATGAATAAATATTTGGATAAATATAATTAAATGGTGAATATCTTAATTTATGTATAAAATCATCAAAATATTCTTCATTATATAATAATTCATTTATTGATATTGTTGATGGTAAACGTATATTAAGATATTCTTCAATTAAACAAATAATTTCTTGTAAAATTCTTAAAGAATCTGAACAATGTATACGATATATATTTGGACATATAGAATTAAATATTGTATATAAACGACGTATACATGGTAAAACTTTTAAAAAATGATCTTCATCTATTGATGTTAATAATGATGCTTTTTTCATATTGAGTAAATCAAGTTCAGTTGGATTATTCCATATAAAATCGTTTTTATCATATAAAAAATTTGATGTTACTGGAATTGTTAAATGAAGTAGACGAGTTGTTGAAGAATTCGGATATTTCTTGGAATGATACTGACGATGTACAACCATTTTTTTCGGAGAAAAATATTCTTTACTATACGGATGTCGATTGGCCTAGAAAATATACATAGATAAATAGAGAACTCAAGCAAACAAACAAAATAGAAACAAGCATAAGGATGTCTGTGTCTAGCCCAGCCATACACATATATAGACATGTTAAAAAAGAAGCTGAAGGTCTGACTCCATAGTATTGGTGTACGGTAATAGTTAAGCGAAGAAAGAAAAAAAAACAAATAATGCCTATATATTCTGAATCGAATAACTATATATGTATATTTTGGTAGCTTTAATCAATCAACGATACTCATCACCTGTATAAAAGTAAATACGCGTCCTTCATCAACATATAATGGTATGCTATTTCGGATATATATATATATATATAAGCATAAAAAGAAAAATCAATTACAATATAGAAATGAAAATAAAAATTTAAATAACATAGAGATTACACTTTTAATCTTATTGAATCTCCTACGTGAAGGATTGTGTTATATGCATATATATGTGAAATAAAAACAAGCTAGATATCTTATTGGCAAAGTTAAAAAAAACAAGAAAAAAACATCATTACTTTTTGTGTTTTATGAAACAATAATGATATATATCGTTCATCATTTAATCTTTTTCTTTGATATTTCATGAGTGATAAAATTTTCAATTCATCAAGTTCTATATGTGCATAGATATATTCTCATAAGTTTATTTACACACACACAACAAAAAAAAGAGAAAAAGAAAAAAACTCACATGTTCATGGAAGAAGTAATCAACGTCTTCTTAATAAAACACACTTATAGATACTTGTGAGTTCAAATTGTTTGTATATCGAAACTTCTTCTCTTGAAGAAATGCAATGAATCTCTTAAAGATGGTGTGAAACCACAATCTTTCTCAATAGTACTTTGTATCCATATGCATACTGTTAATCATAATTCTACGCTTTGTTCACTCAATGCCAACTTAAAGGAGACTACTAATTTTTTTTTTCGAATTCTTATATAATCCTTGAGATGTAAAGGCATTTATGAACAATAATTATTGAATTGTTACTATATTACATAGTGTCAATGGCAGATCTAGTTAAATGGATGGGAGTACAGAAAAAATTGAACTTACAAAAAAATAAAAACATAAACTATATTATAAGTTCAAATTGTATATAGACAAAAAAGTTTTCTAGAAAAAGGATTTACATATTATTCTTATTCTCTTTTGATGCATACATATGATTTCTAGAAACTATTTACAATTATGTTTAGCAGTAAAACAAAATCTTGATAATTTGTAAGATAGAATGTGTAATATGATTACATCCGAGGTCGCGAAAACGAATGAGGAGGGGTCTACATCTCCGTCCATAATCGGAAATTATTCATAATTATCCAAACACCCTAGCGTACCTTCTGAATTACATTAGTCACGTATAAAAAGTGATAAGTAAGTTACAAGTGAAGTTTTAAAGCAAATATTCCTATTTGAGACTTAATTGAAAGCATTATGATGTTATTCGATCGACATTAGAAATAGATACGTCTTTCAATCATTATATTAAAGTTAGAATATTTTTTTTTCTCTATACTTCAAATATACTCAAAAAGATGCAATCTTCTTTTAAATTGTTATCTTGTTTTAATACGATACATGCGAAGGTCATTATGCAATTATAGTTTTATTATTAAATTTATCTCGTTGATCTCAGCTTTCTATCCTTGATAATGTCAAAATAATTTTCGATTATTTACAAATAAACATAATCATTCAGAAATCTTCTGTTTGTTATATTATCTGAAATTCTCTTATTATTTTTCTTTATATGCATTCATTTATCTAACTATGTTTGAAGCATCAATAACTTATTATTCATAAACCAATTGTCAGTAAATATAACGACAAAAAAAACAATTTGCCAACTATTCGTTGTATTTGTTTGAATCTATTTATTCATGTCAACATTAGTGTTGTTTATATACAAATAATTTAAATCGAATTAATTTATTTAATTAAGATTTTTTTTTTAAATTTAGGTATAAATTAGACATATATTAAATTTTAATATAATTCTAACTAATCGAGTTATATTGTTATAACCTTGAAGAATAACTCTACAATTTTTCTACTGTCTATTTTGTCTAGTACATTTTTTGTGCGTGTAAACTATTTATGTTCTTTGTGTCTGGCTCGTAATTTTCATTTGATTTAATGATCAAAGATACTTCAAATTTATTTGAAAAATATTTTCTAAATAAAACCTCACACATATCTTGTTTTACTACACTCAGACCAATTGTTTTACTAATCCAGTAAATGACATATAGATTAACAAGGTTTTCTATACATACCTTGATGTCAAGGTTATTTCTACATGTCATATAACAAAATGTTGAAGTTGCATAAATGAAATTTTTACATTTTCAAACAATTACTCTTATCAAATAGCGTCAACAATCAATAAAATGAATGATTTTATTAATTTTTTCTTTTTAGTTAGTGACCCTCGAGCTTATATGATCGAATATTTTCTTTTACTGGTCTCCCAATTATTGGATGCAATTAACAAAAATAACAATGAATACTTTTTTTTTCTTTATTGTGAATTAAATGAGTAGAAAGAATGAGGGTCATTACATTAAGCATAACCAATGTCTCACATATCATCATCAGAAATATAATGATAGACAACACATTCATTTACCGCACAAGGAGTATTATTTATATATGATAGACTATTACCAGACAGACATTCTATTTCTGGTCGATTGCCTTTTAGAAGCTATTAACAATAGAAAAGAAAGAAAAAAAGACGCAATTTACAGATGTGAATAAAAAGAATATTTATTTTTTTATATGAATGTCGATTTATTGTAGTGAGAGCACAACCTTATACCCTTCTATCCTGTCAGCACGATTAACCGATGATTAAATTATAAGATAAACGAGTTTGCTCTTACCTTTTTTTTCTATATTTGCAATATACAAGGAGAAGAAAACGACAGCAAAGAAAAAAAAACAAAAAAAGAATACTCCGCGGCGGGGAATCGAACCCCGGTTTCCCGCGTGACAGGCGGGGATACTAACCACTATACTACCGCGGACGTTATTCATTTAATAAAAATGACAAATGATTTAAAACATTTTTCAATAATCTTAACTTATTAATCATATATATATATATATATAAATTTAAATTTTAGTTAACTTAATTGTTCAAACTATTTTACTTGATTAATATTAACATAAAAGACTTACATGCATTTTACAAGACAATATTGTTGTAATACTTCAAATGAACTTGTATTCGTTCAAAAGACAAGCATTTCTGTTGTATGTGTAATCTCGTATAGAAAAGAAAAAAACCAAGGAAATAATGTACGATCGACAAACATGTACAAACAATCAGCAGCAATGTCTGTTGATTTATGTACAAGTAGTCATTGAGCGCATCGTGAAACATGGGGCAACCACAAAATCTTTTCAGTTCATTGCGTTCTCTCTTTCCCTTCATTTCTCTCTCTCCCTTCATTTCTCTCTCTCTCTCTCTTTCTCTCACACATTCTTCAAATTGAAACATAAAAATCAACAAATTTCATTTGTGTCAAAAGAGAAATCAAAATGAATTAAGAAAAATATATTGGCCCTAGAAAGTAGAACATAAAACTAGAATAATAATAATAATAATAATAATACAAAACTCGTTACTGTTATTTATTTTTATAGTGATTATTGATTTTGTTACTAAAAAAATATATATATAGAAGAAAACAGAATTCTTATAGATATATTTATTTGTATTAAAATATGAATCTACTCAATGTGAATGAATGTAAAGCAGCATTTTATGTCGATGTTTATATCTTAACTATTCTAAATGATAGAAATAATATTATGATCATTATCTGTTGAGCGTTGTCTATTCATGTGTTATTGATAAGTATCAATAGAACATATCAATCAAATTGATTTGTTATATTCGCTTGTTAAGTTTTACGTTGAATTATAAAAGAAAAAAAAAAACGAAAGAATATAGATATATATATTCAAGGATAACTTCCGTATTTAATAGAGCGAAATGTTTTATGTTGGTTTGATGAAAACTGAAGTTTGGTATATGTATTTCTTCTTATGAAAAAAAGAAATTTCTCAAGTGTAAAGGTTCAATATTCTCTCGAGGCAAATACTATTGGTAGCATTTAGGTAGTTAAATATTTTATGAAAAAAAAAAAAAAAAGTAAAAATAATATAACATGATCAATGACAAGAGAAATATTCATCGAACTACTAAGACAACAGATTATTTCTTATATTGAACATAATATGAAATGGCAATGTAATCAAAACTTTTTTATTTATATTATTCGTAGGAAAAATATTATCATTCAATCGTAAGGATAGAAAAAAAAATCGAATACGATTGTTTTATTTCAAAACAAAACTTGCATATTTCTATTTATTTTAAATAAAATCTTATGACTATTCACTATTATTTTTCTTTCTAAAAGTAATAAAAAATAAACAAATTCAAATAAAAAAAAAGGTTTTACGTTTATATCTGCCGGGCATACTTTATTATTTCAATAAAATACAGAATATTCCTTTTTACAAAGTCAACGAATTTCAAACTGAGGAAATCATGAATATAATACAATATATGTCTAGAAATGATCAAAAAGAAAACCATACCCAACTAGTGTCATCATACTGTATGAACATTGGATATCAACTGTTCAATTTTATTTATTTTGTTTTTTGTGAAACATGTTCTAAACGGAATGTTGAACTATATAGGGTAGAAATTTGCACTTATTCTCGACTCACCTTCCCCCCATAGACCATGACACATATTACCACGAAAATGTCACAGACCATGACAGACACTTTAGCAACACGTCCCTGCGTCATATACCGTGACAGACATTGACACATTTTAATCCTACAGGAATTGCGCTAACAGTTTCTTTTTTTTTTATTACAACAGTTGTTTAAGAAAAAACCTTCAACAAAAAACAAACTTTTGTTTATTTTTTTTTTATTATTTCAAAGTATTTAAAACATCTGAACTGCATTCTTTTGAATCTTGATCTTTTCTAACTGTTAATAATTGTTTAAGTATTTTTTCTAAATTAATTTCTTTTTCTAAAACTTGTTTAGCTTGTGTAATTAACATGTTAAGAATATCAAGTAATTTACCAAGTTCAACAATACGTTGATGACTTAATAAATATTCATTATGATCATCATCTTCATTTTGATTTTTTGATATTGAATCTTTTGAATAATTATCAATAATTTCATTTTCAATTATATTTGATTTTAACCATTTTATACTTGGTAATGTTGATTCAATATAAATAAGTTCACGAATTTGATAAGCATCTAGAAAAAATAAAGTATAAAATAAATAAATAAAAAAACAAAAGAAGAGATTTTATATTTTTTTGTAAGTAAATCTTACTTGCTTTTGCTCGTGCATTTTCCATACAAATATGTATATCACCAATAGTTAAACCTAATAAAAGATTCATAAAAGCAATTGTCATTATAATAATAAATGGTATAAAAAGTAATGCTGCTGTTATAAATGTTGGTTTAGAAAAAAATAATGTTTCATAATTAAATTCTCCAATAAGCATTACCGATAATTTATGCATCGATACAATAAGAGATAAAAATGCTGAATGATTAAAAAAAATCATTCGTATTGCTATTGTAAATGCAATAAGTAATGGTAAAATAACAAATGTTAATGAAATAAAATTAATTAATATTGATTGTAACATAACAATAAAATTTCCAATAAATGGAACTGAACGTAATATTAATGCTATGTTAAACCATTGTAATAATATTGATAATGCTGCTAGTTGCCATTGCCAATAAATCATTTCATTAATTTTTCCATATGGTAAAAAAGCAATAATTGATGTTAGAAATGAAATCATGCCAAATAATTGTGCAAATGGTACACGTAAACCACGATAAAGTATTATTTCTAAAAGTGTTTTAAATAAATTTATTCCAGATAAAATAACAATAATCCATTGCATAGATAATATGAAATTTTTATTTAATGATAAAAAAGAATTTCTTGATGATTTTGTGTGTGGTGCAGGTACAATAAGAACATAGAATGTTAAACAAAGTAATAATAAAAATGTTAATATACGTGTTAAATAAAAAAATGGACGATATAATTTCCATTTACGTAACATAAGTTGCTGAGCTAATGGATGTTCAAGTAAAAAATGATGTTCACTATCAAGAGCAATTATAAATGGATGATTACGATAAAGTTGATGACTATATGCAGCATATAATTTACCATTATTCCTAATTAGATAAAGAAAAACAAGGATTGAAGAATTTTTTTCTATTAAAAATAGTTTCTTTTTTTTGTTAATCTTGAATGAGATTTATTCTAACAAGGCAACATTCCCCAAATTATCGGCTCCATTTATCTACATATTTTGCTCATATGTAGAGAATTACTATAGTAATATAAACTTCAAAAGATTCCTAGTCATGTTTATATTTAACCAAGATATCGATTTTTTTAATGGATTTCTCCTGCAGAAGTTCAGTTTGTGAAAAAAAAATCATATTGTGAAATGTTGTGGTGAAACTTCATACAGGGTGAAGGCCTTAGACTATCTCATATACAGTACTTTACCTTTAAATGCTATATAAGATACAAATATATTGAAATATTCATATCTGGATGATGCGATATATCACAATTGAGGAAACTTTACATATGAGATAGTCTAATCGAGGTCATCATCTGTACAATGTTTCACGTCGGAATTTCAAAATGTGATTTGCTTTTTTCGAAAAACTGGACTTCTGCAGGAGAAACCTATAGAAAATTCGATGTCGTGCCAGATCAGAACATGAGCAAGAATTCCTTAGAGGTCCTATAGTGATCCGTACATATGGATAAAATATAGGTTTGGTTCTTTTTCTTTGACATTGTTTATTCAAATTTTATTATACTATTCATCTAATGACAAACAAACTTTTTTGCATATTGTTTCATGGAATTAAGAATTCATTGAATTCGAAAAATAAATTTTTTATTTTGTGAAGGCTTGTTCATATTGTGTTGTCAAATTATTTCATCATAGCCGTATCTCTTTCATTCTTAATTCGCTACCTATAAGTTTGGATTGGAGGTAGCAATATTTGTATTAAGTTAGTGATACCAGTGTCCTTCAATCTGGATATGTGTGGGAGTAGAGAAGCCCAATACTCACGTCTACACTCAACGGAAAGATACCCAAAATATGAAGGTTAAATGATCTGACCACCTGGAAATGTTCACTGATAAGAAGTAGGTGTTACCGAGTATTGGGTATGTCCTAGATTTCGAATTAGTTTTAGGTTAATCTATGATTTTGAACAAACTGACATTTTATTTGTACTTTGGTTTTTTAATAGAAAATTATAATTCCTAATAAAAAAAAAACTAATAATTCCCGTTTAATTTGTACTCGTATCAATTATGTATAAATCTTATAATTGAGATATTTATACTTACATAAAATAATCATCAATATACTTATATTTATATGTAGTTTTTTCAAATGTATTTCCATCAAGACCAATTTCATTTGTTGTTAATATTAATTTATCAAATGCATGTTTAGCACATTCCGGTATATATCGAATCATATCTCTTAATGGTGTTTGATGAAAATGTTGTTTTGTTTTTCTTATTGACATAAGCCAATATTCTATATGTGGATGTTCTAGAAGTGTATGAATAGTTTCAATTTGTCGATATTTAATAGCTATTTCTAATGGATTTTCTTCTTCTTTATTATTCTTATTATTATTTTCGTGATCTATTCCAATATCTTGAGAAAGTAAAAGACGAACAATATCAACATAACCATTTTGACAAGCAGTTATTAATGGTGATTGTCTTCTAGATAAAACAGATTGAAAATCAGCTAGATTTCTTGTTGAAGCTTTTATTAATAAATCGACGCATTCACTACGACCATTTTGTATAGCACTATGAAGTGCTAATTGTCCAAGATAATTTGGAAGTAAAATATCAACATCATATTTAAGAAGAATTTCTACACATAATTGATGACCATATTCAGCAGCTAAATGTAATGGAGTTTTTCCATCTTCATTTTGTGCATCAATATATAAATGTAAAGTTGGTGATAATTGTGAAATATTAATTGAATCAGAATTTGTTATTGTCATTGAATAACTACGACTATAGGCGGACATTAATTTATCAGATTTTTTTATATGTTCACTAAGTAATTCAATTAATTGTGGATGATTATTTCGAGCAGCTATATGAAATGCATTCATACGTTGTTTATCAAATGTATTCCAACGAATATATGGATGAATTAATAATAATGAACACATATCAATAGAACCTGTTTGAATAGCTATTAGAAATATTGTACGATTATCTCTTTTTGTTACTTGATCAAATATTTTTACTGATTGATCATTAATAGCAGATAATAAATATTCAACAATTGATAGTTGATTTTTTTCTACAGCAATCATTAATACATTCATATGATTATTATCAAGACTTGAAATATCAGCACCATATGTCATTAATTCATCGATAATATCAAGATGTGTTGTTACCGATAAAGCTGTTTTACCACGATGATCTTTTATTTCTAGTAGAGTTGATTGCGTAAGAGAAAGTAGTTCTTTAACAACAGGAAGTCGATTTGAAGCACTAGCTATATGAAGTGATGATTGATTGTATGAATTTAATATTAATGGATCAGCTTCATGATGATAAAGAAGATTAATCATCGATGGATCACAAAATTTTGCTAGAAAAAAACAAAGAAAAAATCTTTTCTCTATTGAAGTTATCTAATTTATTCAACATGATTTTATAGGGATAATTAAAATGATCTAATTTTATTTGATTATATGTTGAATAGTAATTACCTGCCATATGTAAAGCAGTTCCAGATGATTCTATTTGTTCATTAATCAATATTTTTAAAGTATCATTATTAAATTCATTAAGAATATATTCAACAGATTCAATATTTCCATGTTGTACTGCTAAATGTAAACATGTTGCTCCCATATTTGTTTTCATTTGAATAAAGTTTTGAAAATTTATTTCATATTTTGATTTAATTAATTTAATAATATTTAAATGTCCTTTAGCACATGCATAATGTAAGGGTGTCCATTTTTCAACATCAATTGCATTAATGTCTGCACCATGTTCAATTAAATAATCAACAATTGATAAATAACCTTCTTTACATGCTACATGTAATGGACGTATTTCTTGACGATCACGTGCCTAGATCAAATAAACATTTGAATATTTATAAATTGTTTGTTTGTTTTCTTTTTCAAAACTCACTTCAATATCTGCATTGGATGTTATTAATTGTTTAACACCAGCAAGATTATTACGAGCTACAGCATAATGAAGTGGTGTAAGAAGATATTTATCACGTGCATTAATATTTCCATTAACTTTGGCAAATAAATAAATTAATGGATGATCACTTTGAAGAATTTTATTTTTATATTCTTCTTGCCAAATTTTAGCTTCTTGAATCTGTATGATTAAAAATTATTTTTCAAAAATAAAACAAAAAAAAAACAAATTCAATAAATACTTTATCGCCAAAATTAATATCAATATTAAATTGTTTTTCTGATGTCGAATTATTCGATGAACGAAATGCTGAATGTATCGGTGTTCGATCATGTGCATCCTTAATATTAATACCTAATCTATTCAAATAGAATATTCATATATTTCCTTTCAATATAATCATTTTCTTCGACTGACTCAAATTCAATATTAGATAAAAGAATAAGACAAATATTCAATTGTTGATAACGTGCAGCATGATGTAATGGCGAAAGACCGGTTTCTAAATCAATTCGATCAGCTATTTCAGATGCATGTTTACGACAACTTAATGTTTGTCTACTATATTCAACAAAATCATCTAAACCAATAATATCACCTTCACGACATATCTATAAGAAAAAAATGTAATATTCGAAAAATCGAATACTTTAAATTCTTACTTCACTAAGTCTACTAGTATTCCATTCTAAACTTTTTGGAATAGCTGGTTGTATTTGTTTACCTCCATCAGATTGATTATCTGTTAACGGAGCCAATTCAGTAATTATTATATCATTTTCATGTACTGATGAATTTGATAGCAGCTGCTGTTGATTTGCATGTTCGTCCATTTTTTGTCATCACATTAAAAATAAAAATGATCACTCTTTTTTTTTTCTTTTTCTTTCTGTTAGATTCTCCTCATGCAATAGGTAAAACTGCATCGTGGTCGGTTTTTTTTCTCTTTATCGCATTCTTTTTTTTCATTTTGCTGGAAATATATATGTACTTTATAGGACGAAGAAAAATCGTGGTTCTTTTGTATTGATGCGCTCATCAAAGAGAGTAAATGTGTAAAAAAAAATAAAAGAAAAAAGAAAAGAGAACAAGGAAAGGTCTTGAATTCTTTCCTTTTTTTTTATTTCACTTATAAATATTGACATCGTTCATTTATAATGAATTTATGTTCGAGGAAAAGCTAGCATGTAGTCGAAAAATATCATTATCAAATCGAATATAGAAATAAGTACAGATGTATTTTGTGAACAAAAAAAAACAACAGAAAATGTGACTTTATCATGAAATATTTCGCATCTAGAACCCGGTGGAGTGGTTCCTGATCGAATCATGTCCGAGTTCGAAAATTTTGACTCAACAAGCTCTATTCACATCTAATATGGATTATTTTAGATATCCATAAAAGGGTAGGGTATTTGAAGAGAGTATAAGATTGTGTTATATTTTGTTTGTAACTCAAAAATGGAGAATTCTGACGAAAAAATATATATTTGATATTATTATTACACAAATTGAAAAACTAAAGAAATATGCAGGTTCATAACTGGCTAAATCTTAACTTTTGTTGACATCGTTTAATATTCTAATTTTTAATCTATTGAATATCAATGGTAAATGATTTTAATAAAAGCTTATTTTAATAAAAGCTTAAAGTATTCAAGACAGAGTATTATATGTGAAATGAAATTAGCATTATTTGACAAATCTATCTGAGTGTAGGAAAAAAGACTAGAGCAAAAATTTTCATTGTATTGATTCGTTAAAAGTCAATGTCAAAAGATAAGAAGTTGTGTATGAAGAAAGTAGGCCAAATTTCTAAATTTTAATACATTTTTTTTCTTTCAAGAACTTCTCTTCAAACAAAACGATCAATAATATTAATATGCAATGTTCTTCAATATTTTTATTTATTTAAACTTTTCAAATAAACCAATAGATTTTGTTTTCGAAATTTGGTATTGTAATAGTAGAAAAAAATTGTTGTTGTCCTTGTATGTACTTAGTCAAAAGCAAAAAAACATGCTCGTAGTTTAATTTCATCATTACAAGGTCTTTGTAATTTGATCATTGTATGAAACGAAACAAAAACGTATGAAGCAGTAAAACTAGTAATAAAATGGAACGAATCAAAAGTTTCTTAGGGTTAGTAGTTATTGTTATATGTCTTGTTTATCAATATGAAACAAAAGAAAATAAAATAAATAATGAAATAATATTAAAACGACTTCGTCGAATTATACGAGGTCATCTAGCAAAACCTGGACAAGTAAATTCAATAGATATTTTCAATCAATTATTAACATGATGTTTTTTATTTAGTTTCCATATCAAGTATCTATTAATAATAATGGAGATCATTTTTGTGGTGGAGCTTTAATTCATGAAAAATGGATATTAAGTGCAGCACATTGTCTTAAATAGTAAATATTTTTGTTTTTGTTTTTTTCTTTGATAAACTTTGATTTATTTCATAAAAACAACATACATATTTAGTTTTAGATCAATTCAAAACTTTTATGCTGTTATGGGTGCTACATATTTAGATCGAGCTGATCCAAAATATGTACAAATTTCACGTATTGATGCATATTTTCAATTTCCACGATATGATCCTTGGTAATAATCAAATAAAAATTTCATTATAACACGAACATTTCTGTTTTTTTTTTCTTTCTTTCTTTCTTTTTAACATTTATTTTCTATGGTAACATTTAGGGGTGATCCAAAAGATGGTAATATAACTCGAAATGATCATGATTTAGTTCTATTAAAATTACAAGATCGTGCTCAATTAACTAATCGTGTTAGACTTATTCAATTACCTGATCCAAAGAATGAGAACATAACTTTTGAAAATATGCAACAATGTATTGTATCAGGTTTTGGTACTATTAAAGATACACGCCAAAGTTATATACTTAAATATCTAACAGTACCTATCGTTGGACGAGATCAATGGTATTTTTTAATTTCAATGTTTAGTTTTTTTTTTTGTTGTAATTCTAATTTTATCATTGAATATTTTCTTTAGTGCAAGAGGTCATCGACCAAGACGTATAAAAGACTTTCATATATGTGCTGGTTATTGGCATGGTGGTAGTGATGCTTGTAATGGAGATTCAGGTGGTCCGTTAGTATGTTATTCGAATCAAGGTCCTAGATTAATAGGTATTGTATCATGGGGAGTAGAATGTGCTCGTCATGGTACCTATGGAGTTTATACACGTGTATCACGTTATCTTAGATGGATTAACCAAACCATAGAACGATATAGTTGAGAAATAAAATAAAAACAAATAATTATTGACTAAAAAAAACAACACCTTAAAAAAATATTCGATCAGTGCATAAATTTTACACAAAATATTAAAAAACAACAAATGTATGTATTATAATCTATTTTTTTTGTCATGGAATAGAATGAATCACATAGATATTTATACATCCGTAGGTAATTTCCTTGGTTTACGTGAAAAATCTCTTGTATCATGATCTGATTGACAAAATCCTTTTGTTCTATTTGTTTGTTTTGATGGATTTAACGGTGTTGTTTGTTCGTTCCTTTTAGTAGATATTGGATGTTTATTTCTAAAATATCTTCCAATTATACATATAGTAACGACTATTACCATAAATATCAATGCCACACTACTAATTATAATCATTGCTTTTAAACGTTCATTTAAATATTGACTAAAGAGTTTTTTTAAATCATCTGTGTTATTTTGATATACATTTATATTATCATTATTTTTATCTAAAGAATTGTTTTCGAATAGATGAAAATTATTTGTCGTTAAATTTCGATGTGTTCTATTACGATAAGCAGCAAATCGAGAACCAGCACGACGTATTTGAACTAAATTATAAATTGTTCTTGATGAAACAATTGTTCGATTAGGATAAAAATTTTTAATATCCATCGATAGTGAACATATAAAGAATAAACATAGAAGAACTATGTTATAGAATTGCAACATGATACCTACAATAGAAGATAACCTTCTTTTTCTTTTTTCTTCTTTTACTGATACATAACACATGTATATTTGTCTCAAACAAACTAATACAACTTACCAGTACAAGAGACAGATTGCAAATGGCAAATCGATCTGTTTAAGTGTTTTATTATACGGTTATAAGTTGTCTTATTCGTTCGTCGTTATAGAAGAGCTATCAATATAGAAATAATGATTGAAGAGGAAGAAAAAAAACAGAAATTTCGAATAATAATTGATTATTCAAATATTTTGTAATTAGATCTTTACTTATAAGACTCAAATTTTTAGTGATTAAATATGAAAAAAAAATGAAATATATCAATATATATAACAATTTTTTCAACCGAATAACCTGTCTGAATTGCAATAATATTTTCTCAATTATTTGAAAAGCATGATACTATTATCGATTTCAAAAGAAAAGAAAAAACTATTCGTATTTTTCGAAGAACGCTTCATAGGAATCAGATAGAAAGTTGCTATTTTCACCATTCGATAGAGGAGATGATGATGCATCAATTTGTATATTACTGATGCTTTTGCCAAGCTTTTTTGGAGAGTTTCTAATCTAGCTTTTGAGAAACCGATGTGTTACGTTTAGTCATCATAATAAATTTTCGATTTTCAGGAGTGCATTAAAACCATCAATCGAAGATCTATCAAACTGCACGTGCTCTAGATTGCTTACTTGAGCTATTAGCAATTTATTTATGAGCTGCTAAAAGAAAAGTTGACTTCTTTTTAGCATATTTTTATAAAAATTTGTTCTGTGAAGTCATCCGAGGAGCTAGATCTTTTTGAAGAAATTTATTAGAACTTCCTCTGACAAACCTGAAAGAAAAATCTGTAATACATGATTTCATGCATCTTTATCACCTCTTATTAATGATAAAAACCACAACTCTCTATCTCATTCTTATCAGTAGTTATTCAAAAAATACTCACGTTTCTTTTGTTTTTTTGAAATCTACAATCGTATAAATTTAATGTCCAAATCTCATAAAAAAAACACTATATAATCATTAATAATTATTTGATCTATATACGAAAATATTTATTAAAACATAATATCCGATTAAATTTCAATATTCAACACTTATCATTCTTTTTCAAAAGTAAACATATACCCATACATAGTCGTAGACATTTTCTTTCAATTATTAATTTTTTCCTCTACCTTTCGATCATTTTTCTTTTTCTTCTTTCTTTTTTTCGTTTACCTTACTTAATCGTATCGAACCTTCTTGTCAATACAAAAGTTGCCTATTTTGTTTTTCTATAGTTGATTATAGTATACAAAAAAAAAAAAAAAATAGAACGACATTTAATATTGTTATAAAAGCTATTGTTATCTTCCATTATGTTAATCCTTGTTGAGTTTGAATTGATACAAAGAGCAATATATAATGAAACAAAACACAATGCTATTCTTTTTTTTATCATATATCAATTTCTTTTTTTGTATGAATGCAAAGGGCAAAATTACTAGTCAATCAATGTTAAGGATTCGTAAGAATTAAATAAATTAATCATTCTAATGGATAGATCATTATAAATCGAACCTATTCATTCTCATTCGTATATCAAAAGATGAAGAATTTTAAACTTTACATAATTGTATACTTCACTTTTACAAAGAACATTATTTTTATTTTCGAGGTAATCAACACACTGAGGTATACTTGTATGGTAGATTCTCGTTTCGTCGAAACGCTAATTGATTTTCCTGTTTCGTCGAAAAATTTGATACACCCTTTTTTCATCATTCCCGTTTCGTCGAAAATGCAAAAACGACTGTTCTCGTTTCGTCGAAAAATTAAATTGTAATGAAAAGAGTATAATCAAAGCGATAAGCTCAATATCTATGATTGACTTGAACTATTTTCTTAAAAAGAAACTAATCGATATCCCTATACTATTAATCTGAAATTTTGTAAAAGTGTATATATGTGGAGTAAAAGGGACAATTCATTTTTTTGCTATATTCATTATTAAACAAAAAGATGCTATCTATTGTTGAAAGTAAACGTAAGAAACCAACTTTATTACTTGATGCTTTTCGCTACACATAGGACAAAATTTTTAACACAACTATTTATTGGAAATTCTATGTTCATATTTTCTCTTAATAATTTCTTATTTATGTATCCAAATCTGCTCTATAAGAAAAATTTTTTGACAAATGTATCTACAAGTAAATAGGCGCTATTCCTGATTGATATGACGAAGAAATCTTATCAAAGGATATAATCTATTCTTCATTGATTAGTTAGAATTTATCTTTTCGACGAAACGGGAACAGTCGTTTTTTTCATTTTCGACGAAACGGGAATGGGTGAAAAATTTATTTTCGACGAAACGAGAAAATCAATTAACTTTTCGACGAAACGAGAACTAACCACTTGTATCAGTCACACAACTTTGTAGAGCATGAAATTCTGTATTTTTTTTTTGAATAAGGACTTGGCAATCGAACTTTATTATTTAAAAATTCCTCTCAAAAAATCATCCTGAAGGATATTTTCAATTACTTACTAAACCTTGGATATCTAAAAATGAATCAATATCTGAATGAATATTTTCTATGAATTTCAATAAGAAGAAAATTATATTTACATTTAGTCTAATTGGTTATGACTCACCCGTTAATTTTGTTTTCTGTTATGGAAACAAAAAATTTCTATTTCATAGGTTTTTTATTTCTTTTTCTTTTATTTTTGTTGTCTTCTTCAGTGAAAAAAAACAATAAAAAAAATTGACAGAAAACAACTGTTATACGTTTTGAAATGTTGCTCGTTGATAATGACAAAGATTAAATAATTACTTTGAGTTTGATACTTCGTCAAAATTTTCAACAAGATCTTTTTGAATAAAAAAAAAAGAAAAAAATAATAGAATAAAATAAATTATATCTTAATATAGATATATACCGGGTACTTCTTCATCATCTGCATCAGCACCTGTTTGTTCATTTGTTGTACCAGTTTGTTCATTACCTGATTGTTGATCAGTACGTGTAGGAAATTTACGTCGACCTGCTTCACTAGCTAGAACACTATCAGTTGACATACCCATTTGTGACATTATTGTTGGTAACATTTCTTGTAAAGCTAATATAAACAAAACATAATGATTAACAAAAACAAAACTATTCACTTAGATTTACATTTTGTATCCGAATGTCCACTAATAGCAAATGTATTTGAACTAAGTGATGCTTGTACTTTAGGATTTGAAAAATGAATAACTTCACCATTATCTTTAAACATATTAACCTATTTTAAAGAAATTCTAGAAAAAAATTTTCATTTCTTAAATATATTTAACCTCTTCAATTCCTTGAATATTATTAGCAGCAAGTTTTTTTAATGAACTTTGTAATTTTTTATCGTCAGCATTAGCTGGACGATGAATAATTTTCTTTTTACGACGAGCTGTACCCTTAAAACAAAATAAATCTAATTAGAAATAAATTTAGCAAAAATAATCAACGAACTTTGCCACCAATTTTGACTGCATTTGCCTGTTCAGCAAGTTCTTTCAATTTTTTTTGATTAAGTTGAAAACCTGTCGTCACATCAGTTGCTGCTGTCGTTGTTGTTGGTGTTGTCTTCTGATCAGAGGACATTTTTTTTCTTTGATCTTCTTTATTATTATTACTTTTTTTTTCTGAAATATAACCATATATTAAATGGTTGATTATTATTTATCCCAAGATGAATGAGAAAAAAAAACAGAATGAAATAATACAGAGAAAAAAAAGACATGATGAGATATGAAAAGAGATGAATTTAAGAAAGAAGCAGAAAAACATATTGCAAGAAAAAAAAATCAAATAGACAAAACACTGTTGTCAAATATAGTGTATGATAATAATTCAACTACTAAAGTTTGTAATAGCAAAAAAAAAATCGCACACGCGCAATAAAGACTGAACAAAAAAAAAGGGAATTTCAAACAAATATAGTGTTTAGATGAAAGCGCGAGGCAGGAATGGAGCAGCAGGAGCAAAACGAAAGAATAAATATTCAAAAAAAAAAAAAAAAAAAGGAAATTTCAATTATCTGACGCCTGCTGCGTTCTGAAATTTTCTTTTATTTAACATTGAGATAGTATCTATATATATGTATAGTAAGAAAGAAAAAAAAAACAAAAGAATCGCTAAGTTCTTCGAGGTGTAGTAGATGTTATTTGTAAAGCACGTTTAGCTTTACGTTTAAAAAAACAACATGTTGGTTCTGATGGTGGACCAATTATAGATGAATGTTGTTCTTTACTAATATGTATATTATTAGAATTATTTACATTAGCTGATTGTTGCTGTTGATGTGTATGATTATAAGAATAATAAGGTAATGGTGGTGGTGGTGGTATTAAACCACGACGTTTAGTTGGTGGTGGTCCTGGTCGATGATTTTCAATAGCTGTACGTGATGATGATGATGATGGTAATGTAAGTTGAACTTTACTTGTACTTGCCATTGATAAAGTTGTTTTTGAACCTCCATTTAATGTTGCTGTTGTTGGATTTGTTGAACGATTTGTTGAACTTAATGGTAATTGACGTTGATGATATGTATTACGTTGAATTGTTGAACGATTACGAGATTCATTAGTAGTAATAGTATTATTATTATTATTATTATTATTATTACGAATTGTTGGTGTTTGTACAATTGATGATGATGGATTTGTTACTGTCGGTATATTTTTATTTGTATTAACATTATTTATACCAGTTGATAATGTTGTTGGAACATTAGCTAGTGTCATACCAGCTACTGTTGCATTTGTTACTGTTGTTGCTGTTGCTGCTGTTTTACTACGATTTAATCGATGTTCTTGTAAACGTTTAACCCAATCGAAATCATTATCATTAATAAGATTATTTTCACTAAGTGCATTATGAAATAATCGTCGTAAACCATCATACTAGAATTGATTTTGTTTTTGTTTTTTTTTAAGAAAACAAAAAAAATCAAACAACATACATCAGGTTCTTGAGCAAATTCCATTTGACGTACAGTTCGCATATAGATTAAGAATTGACGAGGATAACTTTCACATAACATTTCATTCGTTGTAAAGCGTTTTGTATCACCAATTTTTTGATAACGTTCTTTTAATGTATCTGCTTTTAAACCTTGCCACTAAAATAGAAATAATCAAAAATATGATTATTAATTAAATTCATTCGACCATTGTTGACAAACAAATTAGAAAAAAATCATGCTGTTTTCAACTAAAAGTTTTTTTAATAACTAAAAACCAAGGATAACCGATTATAAAAATAAAAATTCATATAACATAAAATACAAAAAAGAAAACTTAATTATCATACCGGTAGACTACCCCGTAGAAAATACATAAACATATAACCCAATGCTTCTAAATCATCTCGACGACTTTGTTCTCGACCTAAACAAAAAAAAAAAGAAATGATTATTTAAATATAAATATTTTGTTTTTGATAAAATAAAACATACCAAGATGTGTATTAATCGACATATATCGAGCAGTACCTAAATATATAAAATTTTTTGTTTTGGTGTTTGTTTTTTTCTTCTTCTTCCTCTTACCAGTTAAACTTTTATGTTCACGATATGGTATATGGGTTCCATCAGTTGTTCGATATTCTTTTGCTAAACCAAAATCAACAATATGTATAATATGTTGACGATTTGTACTACCACGTCCAATTAAAAAATTCTCTGGCTTAACACTATAAAATATAAATATTAATGAAAATAAGTTTAAAGTTAATCCTTTTTTTCTTTACTCTCGATAAATAAGATTTTTTGCATGAACATATTCAACTCTATCTAATAATTGTAAAGCAATCATTAAAACTGTTTTTAACGAAAAACGTCTTGAACATAAATCAAATAAATCTTCTAATGATGGTCCTAATAATTCCATAACAAGTGCATTACATGGACCAGCTTGACCATAAAAATGTACTTGTGGTATTCCATCATGTTTACCTAACATTGAATAAAATCGATATTCATGTGCTAATTGTGGTGTACGTGTTGATGTTTGTTCTAATTTAATTGCAACATGTTCATGTGTTTCTGTATTACGACCTAAATGAATTTCACCAAAATTGCCTGAACCTAATATACGACCTATTTGATAATGTGAACCAAGTGTTGTTGTTGTTGAACGTAATAAACGATTCGTTGTTGTTGAACGTGAATTAACACCTGTACCATTAGCAATACCACTCGGATTCGAATTCATTAGAGATAATAAAAAATGAAAAGTTTTTCGAGGAATACAAAAAAAAGGGAGAAGAAGAATAACGACAATGAAGGAGAAAAATTTAATATAATAAGTTTATTGTATCACTTCTTTTCTTCATTCGATCGATGCCATAGAATCTAAATAAGAAGAGAAAAAAAAACGAACGAATGACTACTTGTTCATCGTGTGATTCTCCTTGTTAAATATTCAAACATACGTACACACACGCACACGTTCAATATTACATAAAAGAAGGGAGAATACGAATGTTCTCTTTCTCTCATCTATATAGGCTGCTGCGTCCTTTTTTTTTCTTCGTTTTTTTTTTT
>CAJNOL010003289.1:0-24414 GCA_905250125.1 Rotaria sordida | reverse complement strand
TAGGATCGATCTCCTCAAACCGTTTTTAGGATATGGGATTGATCTTCTAAATCATTTTAGGTATAGGATAGATCTCTTCAATCTTCTTTACAGTATAGGATTGATCTGCTAAATCCTTTTAGGTGTAGGATAGATCTTCTAAATCATTTCATAAACTCTTTTAAGATATAGAATAGATCTTCTAAACTCTTTAATAAACCTTTTTAATGTATGGAAGTGATCTTCTAAACCCTTAAAAAGGGTTTAGGAAAGGATATATCATTCTCATAAATCCTTTCATAAACCCTCGCAAAGCGTTTATGAAAGGGTATTTGAAGTTCATAAACCCTTCTAAGGGTTTATGAAAGGGTTTATGGAATTAATAAACCCTTCAAAGGGTTTGGGAAAATGCAACGTACCCTAAACCCTTTAAAGGTTTATGAACCTCAAATACCCTTTCATAAACCCTTGCAAAGGGTATGTGAAAAGGTTTATGAAATTCACAAACCCTTTCCTACACCATTATGAAAGGGTTTAGGAAAGGGTTTATAAAAATTTTGTGTAAGGTAAAAAAGGGTTTAGGCTATGTTACATTTTCCCAAACCCTTTAAGGGTTTATTATTCTACGCTTTTTTTTACAGTGTAGTCGAATAGCGACACGGGTTTGTAAGCATCATATATGATTCATACGATTGGAAATGCAGTGAACGAAGAGAATGAGGGAAAAGACGATCTTCGTGAGACTCAAGCTCACATCTCCTGCTATCCTGGCAAATGTCCTAAGCCAATTAAACCGGAAAGCGTGTCTTAATCTTGGTTTGGCATCGCAGTGCATCATCACTGACACTAATAGGTTTTTGTTGCTGATCTAGATTTATTGGGTGCAATGTGAATGTGAGTAAGAGTTAAAATAAAAGCTATATAGAGGTTGCCCCTCTCAAGAAAGAATATGAGAGAGATAAAAATTAAAAGTGAATGATATATTTGTTTATCTGAAATGGCTCGAGAGAGAAAAACTACATTACTGTAGTAAATATATTGACTGCTGAGTTAGTTTTGTGGAACTCACGTATTTTTCGAAGAAAATGGTGAGTGTAAGTTTAAGAGCCAGTTTTTGTGGCTCCCGCTCCTGCTAGACCCCTCTCCATTACAGACGTACTCCTATTACAGACCGTAGCAATGAACAATGACAGGCATCACATTTTTAAGTTTTTGTTGCAAAATTGATCAAGTTATAATTTTGAAAAATAATAAACATTACTATTTGTGAGTTGATTAATATAAATAATAGTGCTTGAGACCTGCTGTAGATATCATGAATATGTAAAACAGACATATTTGTCAATTAATTCAATGATTATAATAATAAGAATGTTAAATTAAGAAAAAAAGAATTTTAAAAAATGAAAATTCTTTTTGAAATGCAGAAATTAGAGAAGTCGTTACTCTGAATATCAATTATCCTGCAAGCACCTATAATCTATGAGAGATTCATCACTTTATGTGTTATGTATTAGTTTAATTAGGCTAGATAGTATATATGAGTTCTATATTTCAGCCTCAGAGGAGCTGCGCTAACAAGCGTTTTCATGAAATAAAAGTGACAAAAATGGCTTTGATAAAAGCCAGGAATCTTGATACTCATCTTGTTACCGGCATATTGTCATTTTCAGGCATTAATACAGGACTTTTTGTCACTTTCAATCGCTTGGTTTCAAATTTCAGACATTTTGAAACTTGGGGACACGCTACTAATACTTTGATCAGACTATAGATAATGCTATAAGAATATTTAGCTGGACAAAGCGAGTACGGGGAATGTTGATGATATCATGTGGGTATGAAGCATAGTTTTAACATGCTTAGAATATGCAATTTCCGTAGGGATTACCGAATATGGGAATCTACATTTTCTACTCTTGAAGAATAATGGTTCGTTTCCTTCTGCTCCTTAATGTGCTACCAACGAATCATTTCCCATATCTAGTACTTCTAATATCCTATCTTCAGTGCAACTCATCCTTCCACTAGAGGGTTAGCAGCGTTCGCGCTGCGTTACTTGTATGCATAATAATTTAAAGCTGAATTTAGGATACTGTGTTGTCGTCAGTCGATTTCTGCGTGACATTTTCACTTGATATAATTTCGAGATTGGAAATAATCATGTTCAAAATTCAATTCATCGTTGATTCAATTCGCATTGCCATTGACGTCCTCAATCTGATTGAAAAGTTCGCAGTCTACTTTTGTGGCACTATATATGATCAACGGATATTCTTCGGCATCTGGATCGTTACTGGCCTTCTGTTGCTTTGGGCAGACGTACTATTTAAACATACACGTGCACATCTTCAGATGGTCCTGAGGTGTTTTATTGGTGTGATAGAGGTTGTAGCTTATCTGACTTTGGTACAGATGATGATCGTGGGACGTGTGATCGCTCTTAGTGTGTTTTCGTTACAAACATTACTGTATGTTGTCGTCATTGGCTTTGTTTACTATAATCATCGTCAAAAGGTCGAACCCGGCGTCCTCGATAATATAAGAGAGTGTGATTTAGATAGCTTTCTGAGTGGACTTTTATACTGTTCATGAAACACGTGCTAATTCTGAACTTCTGATTGTTCTTGTGTTGGATTTTGGAACAGTTATTTTGGAATAGCCCGGTCAAAACTTTCTCGTCGATTGTGACGTCGAATGGGTCTTCCTTACTAACTGTAGTGCTCCTTTGGAAGAAAACACCGCATTTATTAATGCGATTAAGTCAGAGGCCGCTTCATCAGATATCGGTGAGCTGATTTATACTTACAAATACCATGTTTTCAAAAGTGATAGTGGACCAGCCCGTTGGTATTCCAGGATGGTATTTGCTTTCCTTACCTATATAGCGCTGAGTATTTTGCTACTTTGTTCGATCACGGTATCAGCAGAATCCATATTACGAAGCCGCTATTTCGAAATTCTCACGATGTTAAGTCTATTTATGAGCGTGATTACGTACCATACCATTGATAACACCCGATTCGTTAAAACACTTAACCTATGTAATGGTGATTCGGAATCAATAGTGGTATTGATAGTAATACCCGTCATCGAAATTGTGTACATCATCTGGCACTTAATCAAGACAATTGTTATATTGAATCGAAAAGTTACTAGTAGAAAGCTGCCAGGCTCAATTGTGCGAAAGTTGAGAAAAAGATATCCAGATTATGAGGTTCATACGGCAGTTTATATTTGCTGGTGCGAAATGAATTATTTTATTTTCACTCTGGTGCTTGTACAAATTTTCGTTATTTCTTTCTGGTTTGCTGTTACTGATATAAGCAGAAGAGGTCTAAATATTGAGAACGGCATCGATGTCTTAATTGTGTTCATTCCATGTTTGGCCATAGTATGTGGCTTGATTCGGTGTTTGTTTTGGATTCATTCGAAATATAGATCGATATATTCAACTTGGTGTCGCTCTCGAGTATCACCTGATAATACTATTCACTAATTTCGAAACAATCGCAAGAAGTCGTTTTTAAGAAAAAAGTGTGTTCAAGGGATATTTGAACGACTATATGAAGTCCAGAACAGTGACACCCAAAGTGTGTCTACATTGGACCAGATACAAAGTCTTCCATCAGCTGCCTCCACATTGCATACCAACCATGAGAAAAGCGTCACCACCGTCCAACCGATCTCAAACCCTTTCAAAGCTCCTGTAAAATTAGTGGAGTCGATATCTTCCTCGATTAGCGTGAAAAATCTTCGTTTGGATACTATCAAGTACTGCAGAGAAGAAACACCTGAATACGCAAGAGAGAAGCAGCTAGCATACCTTGAAAAACGACTGAATACATTGCATGAGCAGCAAAAAACACTGTTTACTCAATTAAGAACGGAAGAAGGACTTCACTTGGTAAAGCAGTTTGCCAAACTTGAGGATAGCGGTACGCTGCAACTCATAATTAACGTGTACGAATCCGAATTTGAAAATAATATGCCTGCATATGATACGCTGAGAAATACGCTCCAGCAAGCTCTTCGTAGAAGCCAGGACCGGGAGTATTTCAAAGAGATCTATACTGCAAAAAAATAGATTTTTTACGGAACCATAATAGTTTTGTTTTTTAGGTGCGGAAGATTTCTAGGTTTCGGGAAATAAAAATCGTTTCGCAGCGTTCATACAAAACCTTTTTTGACTCAGTGGAACTCGATGAGTTTAGCATCATTCATAGGAAACTACTTCCAGGTTTAGCAACCTGGCATAAGATTGCGCACAAAAAGTACCAAACCTTTCTTGGTTCAGTCGAAGTCGATGAATCTGGGGTGTGGATATGGGTGTGGGGTGTGGTTGTGTGTGGGTGTGGGTGTGGGTGTGGGTGTGGGTGTGGGTGTGGGTGTGGGTGTGGGTGTGGGTGTGGGTGTGGGTGTGGGCGTGGGTGTGGGTGTGTGAGGGTGGGGGTAGGGGTGTTGGCGTGGGTGTGGGTGTTGGCGTGTGTGTGGGTGTTGGTGTAGGTGTGAGTGTGGGCGTGGGTAGGTGTGGGTGTGGGTGTGGGTGGGTGTGGGTAGGTGTGGGTGTGGGTGTGAGTTGTGAGGTGTGGGTGTGGATGGGTGTGGGCGGGTGTGGGTGGGTGTGGGTGTGAGGTGTGAGGTGTGGATGTGGGTGTGGGTGTGGGTGTTCTTCTCTTCATCACACCCACATTCACATCCACAGCCATCCCTACACCTACAGCCACAGCTACATCCACACGCACACCCTTTTCTCTATAGTTTACCGGAAAATTACAGTTGACGACAGTGTAACGATTTTTGTTGAAGTATTTCCTTTTTGTCTACTGAAGAATACCTGATAAAAAAATGATTTTGTTCTAGTTACTCCTTTACATAGGACCATCTCATATTTTCTTTTTCTTTATTTTATCATTTACTGCATATAAGCAAAGTTTTATAGGGTTATTGTCATATAAATACGAATCATTTCTTTGAACTCAATTGTACGTTCTAAAACCTTCACTGAAGAACGAGGAAAATCTGAATCTACTCAAAAGTTTTTAAAAATTGTACTGGAAATTGTTCATCTTTGAATGATAAGCAATAAATAGAATTGAATGCTAATAATTTTTTGTTTTAGAGTGATATTTGATTGTGATTTTAATGTTTGTTTTTCTAAATAATTGGTTATTTTTTGTTTTAGATGATTATTGCGTATTAGATGCGGACAATCTCTTCGACTGTGAAGTTTATTTCGGTTAAATAGATCGAGAAAATACACATAGTTATATAGAGAACAGAAACAAAAGACTTAAGTGAGGAAAAGGATGATGATAGTGCAAGGAGAATGTTACATGTGTGCGACATCTTCCTAACAACTTATACTCTCAAAAAGTGAGAAATAGTAGAAAAATTTAATTTATTTTACTTTATTAATATAAAAACTATTTAAGAGTATTTTTTACCATATTTTTTGATGAGGGTTCAATTAACAAAAAAACTGGTTGTTATTATTCGGACTTTACAAGTAATTTTATCACCGTGACAAACATAAATTCATTTGGAAGAAAGAAAGAAAAACAACAGTGTACCCATGTAAAAGTAAAAAGGTATTTAACGAAATGATTCTTAAAATTAACGCAAAAATGCGTTAAAAGACAAATTAACGAAATTTCACGAAGAAAATTTCATGAACTGTCGCTATATTCCGAAAACTCGTGTAAACGCATTAGATTTTTCACGCGTGATTGTCGTTTTAACTGTAACTAATTCATTATATATCGTTAAACGTTGCATTCATTTTCACGCATTAAGAAGTTTAACGATATTTCTTGGGTTTTTTTCATTTTTAACCAATCTTACCATGTTAAATATCGTTAAACATATTAACGCGTTTTCATGAATTTCTGCATTTTTCACGAAACTTAACTGATTGACTCTCATTAAATCAAGTAACTGTTTTCATGAATGAAATATTCTAACGAGTTTTAATGAAAATTTTAATTGTTAACGAATGTCATTTAATTATCCATCATTCAATTTACTAATCGTTTTCATCCGTACAATATTCATAATTTTTTGTGCAACATATTTGTTTATGCACATTACACAAAAATCATCTTGAAAGACTTATATTTACGAAATATCAAGTGTGTCTGTGAACTATATCAATCCAGATATCAAAAGCTTTTTATCAGATTAAGCAGAACTCTTCTTTATAGAAATCTTAGCTTTGTATTAATCGCTAGCAAAACCACTTGAATTAATCCCAGATAAAGATAATCCTCTTTCATTTTTCTTCTTTAAAATTTACTATGGGTTTTATGTCTAAAGGAATGTAATTCTGTACTTCGTACATCATCATTTCTGCTCCACATGATAAAAAAAGTTTAGCGAAATAAGTGCTCCAGTTAAGGCTAAAAGTTGCCTTAAAAGGCAAATTAATGAAGTTTCACGAAGAAAATTCTCATGAACTTTTGCTAGATTTGGAAAATTCGTTTTAACGCGTTAGATTTTTCACGTTTTTTCACGCACGATTGTCATGGTAATGGTAACTAACTCATTATATCTCGTTAAATACTGCATTCGTTTTCGCACGTGTAATATTTTAACTTTCTTACTCGAGCTGCATGCCACCTATATAAGTGTGTATTGATATAAATTCCTCTTTACGCTATTGAGTTGAGCTGAGTTAAGTTTTTCGCTTATAGAATCTAGATCTAATATGAAAAAAATAACTGGTTCATCTCTGTTAAATATGTAAGCTGATATACTAAGTTAAGAGCAAGGGGATAACTAAATTATATTAGTTCGTGTAATCTGTCTTTCCACAGTTCAAGCTAATGAATATATTACTCCTCAGGATTTTTCATACATTGTTATTCATCACCAACATGATGAAATTTCTTCAGTGATCAATATCTTGCTAAGTTTTACTCGGATGAGAAGAAAAATTCAGCTGATCGATTCAATATTGGATGTACTTTCTAATAAGATGTTTAAGATAACATTATTATCACTAAAAATATTTCATAATTTATAGCGAAACAAATCAAAGAGTACAATATTTTTTTTTACTTTGTCGATATCCTAGATTTTAAACTAGTAATAGTCTTATCATTTCTGTCGACTATGAAATACATTTCTGATACATACAAGAATGCAAAATTATAGCAAGTAAAACCCATAAATAGCTTTAGTTTCGAGATATCGACAAAATAAAAAAATATATTGTACTTCATCGTTGGTTTTGCTACCTATTGCGAAATATTTATAGTAATAACAATGCTTTCTGAAGCATCTTATTAGTAAGTATATCCAATATTGAATTGATTAGCTGGACTTTTCTCTTCAGACGAGTGGAACCAAGCAAGATATTGATTATTGAAGGAAGTTCATTATACTTGTGGTAAATAAGAATGTATGAAAAATTGTGAGGGATAACATATTAATCAGCTTTCGTACTAACGCGTTTTCATGTGTTTCTGGATAAATTCACGTGTCAAAAAATCATTAAAAATTTACTGATCTAACGAATAAGATCGTTAGAATTTGAAAACGCGTTTAAACGCGTTAGTTTTGCGCACTTTTAACGCGTTTTCATGATCAAAATTGTAACATTTTTAATCGTTAAATCATTAAATTTTTAACGAATTTTCACATCACAAGGTTTCGTTAAATTAGCAAAAAATTTTTACATGGGTATAAAGTTACACAACATAATTTTTAATAACTTTCATTTCAGCAATGTCAAATCAAGTGAAGGCTTCTTTTCTTACGTTATCTTCAGAATTAGTCTGTCGAATTCTCGATCATTTGAGAGACTATACTCTTATTTGTTCGATGAAAAATGTCTGTCGACGACTCGATGAAATCATGGACAGTTATCCTCGATATCAGGTAAAATCCTACTGTTTTTGATTTTCGAATTATTTTTTATTCCCACAATCTATATGAAATAGTATGGAATACAATAATTCAATTCTTTTAGACAAGAACATTTTCAACATAAGAATGTGTAACATGCGTGCAAATCAAAAGTCTTGACTGACTTGATTGGACTACCACCCTTTTATTTTAGGTCGGTCAAATTTTCAGAGAGAAATTCTTAAAATTGGAATCAAAGAAAGATTGCATCCAAAAACTAGCGCATCTGAAAATGTATAAAGAGATTTTTTAGACGTATTCTGAGTTCTCTGCAAACAAATCCCCAAGAGCGGATATCTTGCTACCCCTACTCAAAGTACTACGCGCACCGAAAACACAAAGAATTTGTGTCACTTTGAGTAAACTTGCAACATAGTATTCTTTAGCTAATTGTATATTTCTGAATTTGATATATTCGGATTTACTATCAAAAACTCAGAATAACCATATTCCTTAAAGACATAAAGTATTCTTACAAGAATCATAAAGGAGGCAGTTTGCACGTTTAATATCCGTTCAAACAACACTACGCTTTGTTTCTGGAACAGTAAAGAAAACTCTTCGTGGAAAACAATTGATCCATACAAAATATTCTGTAACCAATGAAACGTAAATAGGGTATTTTATACTGTTACACGGAAAAATCAGTGCAGGCTTTTGATATTGTAGCTTAGATGTATAGCATTCCTTATTACACGCATAACCTCATATTCTCTCCTTTAAATGCTTGAAAAATAGTTTTACAGAAAAATAGTCAAATTCTCAGTTTCACTATATGCCCCGTAAAGCAGACTCCATAACTGTGAAACTAATTCATCAAATTTCATTTAGCATCGATGTTTTCGAGAAATAGTCTTCTCAGTAAATCAGGTATTGTTATTAATTACTGTCGTTCCGCAATAAGTTTTTTCCTTGTCTAATGATCAATCACTGATTTAGCATTATTTAGTAGTTGCGTATCATTGAACGTACTGGTAATTACTGTCTAATGATCTCATCGTACTTCTTCTTTTACACAGGCACTTGATACACTCAATTCCGAAGGGGATGAAATTGGAGATACAGGTGCAGAACATCTGGCTAATGCTTTACGACTGAACAAAGTGAAAAAAATATTCTTTTCGTTTGCTTCATGTTATTCTTTCTGCTTCCACATAGATACTTTGTACACTCAACCTTAACGATAATGAAATTGGAGCTTCAGGGGCAAAACACCTGGCGTATGCCTTACGCATGAACAAAGTGAGAAAAGCATTCTTCTAATCCGCTTCATCCTCTTCATTCTTCTTTCACATAGACACTTACTACACTCAATCTGGGAGGAAATGAAACAGGAAATTCCATTGGACCTTTAGGAGCAGAAGATTTTGCTGATGCACTACGAGTGAACCAAGTGATAGAAACAGTATTTTGGTTTATGTTATTATGTCCTTTCTTCTTCTACACAGACACTCACTACACTTAATCTTGGAGGTAATATTATTGGAGCTTCAGCAGCACAACATCTGGCCAATGCATTACTAGTGAACAAAGTGATAGAAACAGTCTTTTTACTTGTGTCATCTTGTTTCCTCTTCTTCCACATAGACACTGACTGCACTCAATCTCGAAGGGAATGAAATGGGAGATGAAGGAACAAAATATCTAGCTGGTGCCTTACGAGTGAACAACGTGAGAGGAATAGTCTTTTCTTATATTTCATCCTCTTCTTTATTCTTTTTCATAGACCCTTACTAGGCTCGATCTCGGTTGGAATGAAATTGGAATTCCAGGAGCAAAACATCTGGCTGATGTCTTACGGGTGAACACTGTGAGAAGAACAATCTTTTCATTTGTTTCATATCGTTCTTTCTTATTGCATATAGACACTGACCTCATTAGCTCTTCAAACCAATAGGATTGGATATGCGGGTGCAAAACATCTGGCAAATGCCTTACAAGTGAACCAAGTGATAAAAATATTCTTTTTGTTTACCTCACCTCTTATTTCTTCCTTTGTACAGAACCTCACTAGGCTCGATCTCGGCGAGAATGCAATTGGGGCCCCAGGAGCAAAGCATCTGGCTGATGCTTTACTAGCGAACAAAGTGAGAAAAGCATTCCTTTCATTTTTGCTTCACCTTATTCTTACTTGTTTCACACAGACGCTTACTACACTTAATGTCAGAACGAATTTAATTGGAGATGAAGGAGCAGAACATCTGATTGACGCTTTACGAGTGAACCAAGTGACGGAAACAGTCTTTTCATTTGTCTTATCATTTTCTTTCTTCTTTGGCACAGACACTCCATACACTAGACCTCAGTATGAATGAAATTAGAGGTTATGAACTAGTTCATTTGTTTGATGGACTACGAACGAACAAAGTGCGAAAGGGTGTCTTTTCGTTAGTCACATCTTTCTCTTTCTCCCTTGACATAGACACTCACAACACTCAAATTTTTTGGTAATCGATTCGGAATTCGTACATCAGAGCATCTGGCTAATGTTTTACGAGTGAACAAAGTGAGAGAAAATGTCTTTTCATTTGGATTATCTTGTTTTCTCACCTTTCATACAGGCACTCACTACACTCGATCTTGAGATGAATGCAATTCACAGTCTAGGAGCAAAATATCTGGCTAATGCGTTATTGGTGAACCAGGTGAGAGGAAAAGTTTTGTCATTCATCTTATTCCTTTCTCTTTTCTTTCACATAGACACTAACTACGCTCAACCTCGCAAACAATTTTATCAGAGATGAAGGAGCAAAGAATTTGGCTGATGTTCTACGAGAGAATCAGGCAAGAAAAACACTCTTTTTCTTGATATCATCCTCTTCTTTCTGCTTTTACACAGACACTTACTACACTTGTTCTCGGTGACAATGGTATTAGAGTTCTAGGAGCAAAGTATCTAGCTGATGCCTTACTAGTGAACACAGTAAGAAAAGGAGTGTGCTAATTTTTGTTAAGTTGTTCGTTCTTCCCTCATACAGACACTCACCACGCTGAATCTTGGAGGGGATGTAGAAAATGCAACAGATGAAGACACTGAAGTGAATGCAATTCAAGCTCTAGGAGCAAAATATCTGGCTCATGTCCTAAGAGTGAACACAGTGAGAGAAAGTGTTTTGGCTTGTCTTATATTGTTCTTTCTTCTTCCATATAGACGCTTACTACAATCAACCTCGCGGGAAACTATGTTGGATGTGAAGGAGTAGAACAGTTGGCTAATGCGTTACAAGAGAACCAAGTAAGAAAAACATTCTTTTCATCCGCTTTATCGTCTTCTTTCTGTTTTCATGCAGAGTCTTACTACACTCAACCTCGAAGGGAATCAAATTGGAGATGCAGGTGCAGAACACCTAGCTCATGCTTTACGAATGAATAAAGTGAAAAAGCACCTCCTTCGTTTATTTCATTTAATTCTTTCTGTTTTTATACAGACCCTTACTACACTCAATCTTGACTACAATGAGATTGGAGCTTCAGGAGCAGAACATCTGACTAATGCCTCACAAGAAAATCGAGTGAGAAAAGCATTTCCTTCGTTCGCCTGACCTTCTTTTTTTACACAGGTACTCACTACACTTCATATCCGGAACAATGACAATGAAGATGAAGAGGAAGAAAGTGACGAAGAAGATTGATTTTAACAACTAAAAAACGCTAGTACAACTTTAGAACTGACATTTTGAGTGTGGTGTTTGATAATTGATTAACATATATTGAAAATTGTCTGATTAAATTCAAATTGACATAAAGTTATAACAATTATGAAAATGGTTGTATGAGATGATTTCACTTGCACATATCTAATAATGCTCTTAGCTTGAAGAATCCTTCTGTGACTCAGTCGATGCGTAAATGCGAAGGTACTGTTTAGATTATTGTCATATTGAATAATAGAAAATGAACAGATAAGTAAATGATGAGTGGATTGAGTTCCTCTATTTTGATTAGGGAATATAGGCATGACTGTAGACGAAATCACATACTGAATGATGAGTTTGATATACTGACAAGAGAACATATTTAGACGTGAGAGTGTTTTAAAGCTAAACTTTTCGCCATACGTAGGCCTCGATGAAGTATGAAAAACCGGTAAACGATTTATGCCCTCGTGTCTTTATCTGTGAGATAACGCATTCCGAAGATATATACGAAAACAGACAATGAAATGATAAATGATTGTTTCCTATGTTCATTAACTGTTTTTATATACATCTTACGAGAGGGTTCTCCAGAATACCGGGTGCGTGGGTGTGGGTGTATGTGATTAAAGACAAAAGGAACACCCACACTCACACCCATACCCTTGTTGTCTTTTATCAATATTGATTGCTGTCGTGAACGATTCACTTATGCTTATTTTACGTATTATTCTTATCTATTACAATCCTAGTAGTACCACATTCGCAGCAAAAATAGAGTGCAGGCGTAGATGCGGATGTAGTTCTCTGAAAAGTGATACCCACACCCCACATTTGACATGAACTAATGAGCTATAGCTAAGGGAAAAAAGCGAGACTTCTAGAACGCGTGCTTCACTCGTACTTCATAGTACTGAAGTCTTGCTTTTTCTCCTTTGGCTATAGCTGATCTATCTCTACTTTAAAAATAAATTACAACAAAATATATTTATCAAATATTTTCTGTTCCAGATTTGGTTATTTAAATTTCTGGAAAAGTTTAAAAAATAATATTCATGGGTATTAGATTATCTCAAGAAGATTATATTCATAAACATCCAATTAAAGGAAGGGCAGATCATTTTTATTTTGTGTACAGAGAAGGAGATTTAGATTATGTTAAAAACATGTTACCTAGTTTAACATTTTAACAACTAAATCAAATACAACCTAATGACAGTACATATTTGCATGTTACATCCTATACTGGGCGCACTGAAATTGTTCGACTTCTATTAGAACGAGGTTGTGAGTGATCTAAACTAAATTCATTTGGGCTAACTGCATATGAAGAAGCACTAACGGATAATATAAGAGCATTATTTCACCGTCCAAGCGATCATCATGAAGAAAATCGATTTGTTGATAAAAACATAAATGAAGTGTTTTAATTGGCATCAATATCATCAATCATTGAATAGCACAATGCGACACAAACCATAGATCAAAATGATATAGAAACAGATGAATCAGAAAGCAACGACGATTTTTTAGGCGATGATTCGATCGAAGCATTTAACAACTTTGACAAATATTCCGCTTTAATTCTCAGTACAGTTATGAAATCGAAACTATTTTATCGATTATTCGGACTAAAAACAGAGACTTTACACTCAATAACGAAATTTATTCTTAAAGATTCTTTTAAACAAGAAGATCCTGACTTTAACAAAGTTGGCGTACATTTAAATGAATATAATGAGAAAAAATCTTTGCTTCTGTAATACACCTTTACACGCTACAAACATCATTCTATTCACCGATAAAAGACACCGAAAAATTTACCGTCCTCATGGTGTTGCTATACCGACATTTATCTCAACTAAGAGAAAGATTTTTTAAAGGTAAAGTCTATCGTGGGATGATAGTTACAAAAAAAGATTTAGATGCATATCGTTGGCTATTACAACACAAAGGTTATGCATTAATGAATTCAAAATTTCAACCATCCTCAAAGGAACCGTCGGTTGCAGAATGTTTTCTTACGTCAACTATTACTTCAGAGAATAATGGTGATCGCCGATATCTTGCATCAATGATATATAATTTCCATGAAACGTGTCAATCAGCGATTGACTTAACAATAGTAAATGGAAAGTATTTATGTGAATATCCAAACGAAAATGAAGTACTAATATTACCTTACACATTATTTGAAGTATGCGATATAAAATCTGATGGAACAAAAAACACACACACGATTTATCTTAGAAACATCATACCATCTGGCATAATTAGTAGCTTTAAGTGTGCTATAAAGGAATTCATGAATATGTCTCCAAGTGATTTTCACCATTCGATCAGACGTTTGGAAACTAATTTAAATGCCGTCATGGATTTGAATAAAAAAACTTTCAAATGATATACATGCATAAAAGCGCACCAAAACTGTTGGCACTATATAAATAAAATATCGAGTAAACTATATCCTAAAGATTATGGCTTAAAATATAATGAAAATTAACGAACAGATTTTCAGATAAAACTGCTGTCATTTTCGCTTAATGTAAACTGACAGTATCATAAGGCAACTAGCACAAGATTTGTGTTCGTAAAGTTACCTTAAACGCGTATTAATCGAAAATCAGATTGACTTGTCACTAGAAGAAAAGAAAAGTTATATCTCTCAGTCTCAACTTTTTCTTTTAAGCAATCGACTAGGTCAAAGTTAAATAACTTTGAAGCAGCATACTTCTAAGTTAAACAAACACACAGAGTTCGATTCGCTGACGTTTTTCTCGTTATTTATCCAAATATAAACAAATGTGGGTGTGAGTGTGGAATCTGAATGTAGTTCATCCCTTCACTCACACTCACACCCACACCATCCACATCCCATCCACCCATTTATAGGCAAAAAACTATTGAAATTGAAGGGAGCACCTAAAAGGTCCCTTCGTTAGTTTTATAACTATGCTAGAGAGAGACTATTTGAAATATCTATTCTATTGGCTGCTATCTCGTTAGCAACTGTTGGTGATGTTGTCATTTCTTATGGATTGATAAGATGTTGCTTTCTCAATATTGTAGTGACTTCTATTGTAGTTTTTCTTTATCGTGACACTCAGAATTGAAGATATAGAGATAAATGTGTCATCATTGATGATGTTTGTTCTTGCAATTTTTCCACTTCTTATCGGATGTAATATATTTGCCTTAGGTAGTAGAAGCGGTAGACGAATTGTGATATGTCTGTTACTCGACTAGAGATTCTACCGAATGAAGTATTGGCTCAAATCTATCTCCAGCAGAGCTCCTATCCAGTGTTGAATCACTCAATGCTCGTATTAATGCTATAATCCGAACAATTCCTCTGTCGATCGATTTTGATCCAGACGACTGCGATGAGTTTGACCATTTGGTTTTGAGTTATTACGCTGAACACGTTGTAACGTGGCGCATTGTTGGATACATTTCATTAATTGGTCTCTCTAGATTTGTTAATTTACGTTGCCTGAATTTGGGTCCAAACTTTTGGAGCACTGACCTTAAAAATCAAATTAATGCGGGTGCTCTACCATAATTAAAACATTTGATAATTGATGGAAATGTCGAATTGGATGTATCCGTACGAAATATAAATCTGCTTCGGCTACGATGCGAAACACTTCATTTCGTATAGATGGTTTCATATGATAAACTACGCCGCTGAAGTATAATTCCGTAATGTAGATTTGCCTCTTGGTGACCTTCAAGAGGCATCTATCACATTGTCTGGTCATGAAGATTACGTTGAAACGGTTGACACAGACAACATTCGAGATTGAATTGAGGGTATTGAGCATCACGCACTCAGACATGTGTAACTTAGCTTTACATGGCATATGAGTACTTCGTGGCTTGACTCAAAACTTGCATGTATGCTTGATGTCACTCGTTTCAAATTAGATTTTAAAGGACGCCAATATATGTTTACTTTCTCTGAGCTTCATGAAGTGCCGAGACGATCTCAACCTCGAAATATCCTATATTCAATCAATCAATTCATTAGACATCGACTCATTGAAATCAATTGGGCCTCTATTTCGAACATCGATCATCAAGGAAGATGTATATGATTCTTAAATTAATCAAGTGTACGTTAATTGCTAATTGAACTCTTCCTTTAGTGGAATATGATTAAAAATAAAAATGTGAATGTTATATTACCTTAGGTTTTAACCACATCACACATACACTCTCCCTGTGTGTCGTTATAAATAGATCCATACAGAAGCATATTCATAAAATTGTGAATAATTTGTATTTTCAATAAGATCGACAGGAAAGTAATTTGTTGCTATGAACTATAAATATCTCATGCAGAAAGTCATTGTGTAACTAATCGTGAAAAGAACTATTCATTTATTTTTCGATAATCGATACTCGTAATTTCGCACAGTATTTTGCAGATGAGTGAAACTCGAATGCCACATACTTTCTATAATTTTCAATTGAAAAAGTGCAATTTCAATTGTCAGTAAGTTTTTTTTTTGTTAAAATGAATGTTTTTACTTTTGAATTAGGAAAGATAAGATCATAACAAGAAATAAAAAGAAATCAAGTAAAATAATTATAATCATGCATATAACTTTTATGTATTTCAATTTATTTTGAAACAAACAGAGATTTTAAATCAAGAAACGACAAACAAAACAAATAAATCTCTATATTAGTCTCGCATCATTTCTATCATTGAATATTAAACATCAACAATACCTTTTTGTTGTGCTCGATGAAAAAAAAATATATATATATGCATATGCAAAATATATTATCAAACATTGACAGACAATATCTCTTCAATACAAAAAAAAAAGAACATGCAAAAACTATTTAAAATCTATTCTAAATGTTGTCAATATCGATCAATATTCATTATAACTTTTCTTCTTTTTATTCTTCTCATTATCTTACTTATTATTACTATTATAACAACAAAAACTATATTTCTATCTAACTCTCACACAACAATTAATATCATTTCAAGTACATCTACATCTTCTATCAATCAATCTTGTTATATGTCAACAACAACAACAACATTAATTCTATGTGGTTGTCCTATTAAATCTAATTTAAAAATAATCAATGGACAACCATCAAATCAAGCTGCATGGCCATGGATGATTAGTTATGGTCCTAAACGTATTCATATTTGTGGAGGAACACTTATTGCTCCCGAATATATTATTACAGCAGCACATTGTCTTTATTCAAATGATAAAAATAATCCAATTGATATTACAAATATTGAAATTCGTATTGGTATAACTAATTTAAATGATGTTACTGATAAAAATCTTTTCTCTATTCGAAAAGTTATTTTACATAATGATTTCAATCCTAATACATATAAAAATGATATTGCATTGATACGATTAGATCGATCAATTATTCAATCAGATACAATTCAAATTTTATGTCTTCCTCGTTTTACATCATATATATATCCATTAGTGAATACAACAGTTATTGCTATTGGTTGGGGTCATACAATTGACCCATTAATAAATCCAAATTCACAAATATCAACACAACTTCAACAAACATTTCTTCCTATATTACCAATAATTAAATATGAAAATAATACAAATTTATGTTTTAATCAAGAAATTGATTCACCTGATCAACAATTTTGTGCTGGTTATGAAAATGGTTTATCAGATACATGTCAAGCTGATAGTGGTTCACCATTAATGTTTTTTAATGAACAACATTGGGAACTTGTCGGAATTGTTAGTTATGGAATAGGTTGTGCTCAAATAAAATTACCTGGTGTTTATACACGTGTATCAGCTTATCTCGATTGGATTCATGATCGAATTAGATATTAAGAAAAGACAAAACTATTTATTTATTTGAATAGATATATATATATATATAATATATTTATAAAAATAATAAAAAAATTCTTTTTTTCGTTTAAACCCAAATTCCACTTGGACATAATTTTAATAAAGTACTATTCATAAGTTCAAGATGGCCTGGCTTAACAATATCAGTTGATGAATTCGAATGAAAATGATATGGTGATTTAGCAAGACCTATTGAAGAAAAACAAAAAATTTTCAATTTACTTGAAAGATTTCTTTTTAAGTAACATGCACACAATGTGATAATAAAGCTAATCTCATCTAATTATCACTTAATTATTAACTAAAAGTTTATATATTAGAAATTAAATTTGATTTTAGTGAGAGAAAATTTTGACTTACTATAAATTAATAAATCATCAAGTTGAATAACATCATTTTCTAATTCGATTATTCGTTTTCGATGTTGTTGAATAATATGTTCTATATCATGAGTACGTTGAGTTAATATATGTGATAAATCTTCTTGTTGTTTCAATGAAGAATTTGAACGTTCAAGGTCATATTCACATTGGATTATTTCCTATAATCAATAAAGATACATATGAAAACAAAATATTTTGCTTTGTTCTGCTCAAAATCAATTTTTGTATAGCAAAAATAAAATAAAGTTTCTCTTCTCTGTTCTCGAACACGGTATATTCAATCGAGCTCAAATTTGTTTTTATTATAGTACCATTAAAAAACAACGTGTTTTTTTTTGTGATAGTGCTTTCAGTATTTTGTTTTTCCGGGGAAAGGGAGATCCCTTTAAGACAAAAAAAAAAAAAATCTACAATTCTAATATAATGTCATACAAACCTTTTTATCATTATTGATATGTTTTTGTATTTGTTCAATATCTTTATGTGTTTGATCAATATTATATTGAAGTTGTTCGTGTAATTGTATTTTTTGTTCTAATGTTGATGAACAACATGTTAATTGTTGTTGTAAATATTCATAATTTGAATTTAATTTTTTATAATATTCTAATTCAAAATCTAATTTATCTGATGAATATTCTTGAGTTAATATTTGAAATTCAGAAAAAAGTCGTCGTTCATGTTCTTCAAGAATTTGTAATTCATGTTGAATATTATCTTGATAAATTTGTCCTTGATGTAGAATTATATCATGATATTCAATTTCTAGAAAAATTATTATTAGAAATATGATTTTCTTTGTTTGTTTTTTTGAATCTACCTTTTTGTTTTTCATTTAATTCATTTTCTTGTTGTTCAAGTTGAATTTCTTGTGATTTAAGTATTTGTAATAAAGCAATATATTGTTGTTGTTGATGTTGAATATTTATATGATTATTATTTGATTTATGAACAATATGAAATGCACTATTTTCATGTATTGATGATGGTACAGCAGATTTTGGTCTTATATGATTATTATTCTGATGATTTTCTAATGAATTTTTAATAGGTGTACGTGATAAACGTTTATTTATTGATGATGATGATAATGATTCATTTGAATGAATATTATTATTGCTATTATTTTTATTTATTGATGGAAATATCTGATGTAAATTTGAACGTTTCTTATTTTGAGATGATAATATAGTTGAACTAACATTATGATTGTTATTTCGTACTGTTCGAAAATGGCCAGAAGATGAGTTTAATGGTGAAACAGCTAAGACAAAAAGAAAAAAAAAAGAATATTTTTTTTCTTTTCATTTTTATACGACTATTTACTTTCGTCATCGGATGTCATTAACCTTCTCTATTATCTTTATCTTTGCTTGTTTTAAACTTTACATTGTATATAGTAACTATATATATATGTTAGACATATGTGTCAAGGTATACATTATTGTCTTCTTTAGTCAGTGACTTTTTTTTTATTGATTAAAAAAAAAAAATTGAAAGAACTAAAGTTACAACGTTTTACTTATTGCATGATGAAATATTCAATGTACTGTAGCTCGATAGATGTCTTGAACTATTACATCATGTTTGTTTTTTTTCTAAATAGTACTAAAGCAACAATAGAATTTGCATGTAAGACTAATCTTGATAATGGACATGCAAGCACCAAGCCGATTAAGCCTGAGGTGCTTGATTTTAACTTCATTTTTCTTCTTTTGTCTTGAGCGTGTTATTCAAATAATAAAAGGAATACTGTCTATGTATATTGTTCGATGCTAAGTGATCTGCATATATGTAGACATATGATTACATGTTCATGATACTACATACTTATTTTATCGAGAAAAAAAAAATATCAATGGATTATAAAAATAATACTACCTTGAGCTTTTATATGAGAAAAGTAAATGAATAATGTAGAGTTTTTCAATAGAATCGATGATTCTTTCATTTGAAAGAATAAAAAAAGTACATTTATGAAATTATATGTGCTTGTTATATTAGAAAAATATAGTTCTTACTGAATTATATTATTATCCAAGGTCATTTACATATATAAAATATATATTCATGCATATATATCGTCTACATTTCTACAGCAATAAAATCTATTCACATACTGTCAACAATTGTCTGTTGTTGCTGTTGTTCGATTGGTGTTTTTCGTCCATCTAAACTTTTCGAACGTTTTTGAACATTAGATAAATTTGTATTTGATGGATTTTGTTGTAAAATATAAACCCAATCAGGATGATGAATAAGTTCACATGTTAATTCATTTGGTGATAATGTTCTTTGAGTACCATCCGGTGCATATTGAATTAATGAATATCTACCTGCTTTACCTTTATATTGAGCAAGTGCTATAATGATATCATGTACAGTAGTTTTTCGAGTTAAATCACAGATGATACGTGCAACACCATCAACATACACTCGAAGGTCCATACTGGCGCATCGCGAGTAATTTTACTTAAAAGTAAAAAAAAAAAAGAAACGAGGGAGAGAGAAAGAACAGAACATATACAACAAATTTCACAATCAATCAATAGTGGTCGTCGTCGTCTTCATTGCTGCCGAACGACGAACGCAAAGAAAAGGGAAAAGACTCGCTTCTGAGCAAATAAAAGAAGTGAAGAAGAAACAAAATCAGATAGGAGCAAGCAAATATACACCTCAATATATGTATTGAAACTTGTCAACGATCATTTAATCATTGACAAATGAGCAATATCATATATGGACTAACATCTTAAGTTATGTACATATACATATAAAGAAAGAAATATTAACGAGATGTATTTAAAGAAGAAAACGAAAAAAGAAAACGTTTCTATCGTTGAATTTTTAATGGTGAGAATATTTAAATTTATTTCAAAAAAAAAAGAAATAGCCAAATTGAAAAAGGCATACGTAATCGAAAAATCAAATTGTATTTTGTACTGTCTTATATTTCGATTGTTAATTGCTTGATACTTTTTTATTTCAATTTACTATCATATATTAATTGACATTTTTTTTTTTATCATTTTAAGTTCGTTCTATTCTTATGATTTATATTGAATTTTTTTTTTTTGTTCCAATATAGATTTCAATTATCTAATTGTAACAAATAGAGAAAGTATTATATAATCATATTTTTTTATATAAGTGTTTATATCATTACCTAAGGTATCTGTTAAGCTCAAAGGATTAAGTATAGTAATTGTCAAACACTTAACCAGTAATTAATGTGTGACCTTAAAAGAAAAGTTGACATAACTTCAAAAAGTAAATCGTCAAATACTTGAAATCGATTACAAAAAAAAAAAAAAAACATAAGTTAGATAATACAATATATATATATTTTGAATATTTATTCAGGTGATAAGTAAAAAAAAAAATTTATTAAAAAAAATTATTTTTACTTGTATTTCTCTCCAAAAAATAATTAATTGTAAGATCGAGACATTTGAAATGACATTATTGAAATACGGTCTATGACACTTCCAAGGTTACATCTTTCATGACATGTGCAGGGAGTTCAAGTCTTTTACCTCCTTATTTCAATATTTTTTTTAGATCACATTTCAAAAAAAAAAAAACAAATATTTGTTGTTAGACATGATAATCATTTAAATACTTAATATACCTATGTAGTTTGCTAGAATTTTGTACTTAATGACATCACACACTAAAATGTCATATATTGACATTCGTCATATATATACATAGAAGAATTCTAATTTTTCAATTCATTAGCTGTTATTTTTTAGTTCTTTCATCGAGATAAAAATATTCTTTTACACTGTATCTTATTTCTCAGACAAAATGTCAATAATCATAGAATAGATAAAAAAAAAGTCTTTGCATTGATACCAATCATAAATCTTTTGTAGATGAAATTCTGCAGTTGTAAATTCTCTATGCAAGTAAAACGCTAGATTTATGACAGATAATAGAAATTATATATATATATATATTTTTTTTGTTAAAATCAATATTTAACAAAGAAAAAGATCTTCTTCTTTTCTTTTTTATTAAATTAGGAAATAAAGCACAACATAAATTATTCACACATGTGCTCGCACTATTACAGATGTTTGAATAAAACACAAAAATAAAACTTTGTTTATTTCTTAAACATCAGATCCATATGAATACGTTCGTTTTCTATAACCTAAACTTCTTGATCGTTGACGAGTATTTCTTTTACAATCAAATTCATCATTATGTTCAATACTTAAAATCATTCGTGGTTTTAAATTATCATCATAAGATTCTAATGTACGATCAAGTTTTTCATCAAGAAAAAATAATGTTTTTAAACCATCTTCACTAAGTACACGAAGACGTATTGAATGATCAAGAGGAATTCCTGTTATTGGACGAATTTTGATCTATTTTTTGAAAAGAATATGTATGTAAATATAAATATGAGTATATATATATATATATACCAATAGTTCTTTAACAGTCATTGTTTGACGAATCTCACATAATTCATTAAAAAATCCTTTATATTGAATAAATAGACTTATTGTAGGTACGACAGGACTTTCTATATCAGGCGATGATGAACCCGAACCTAATTGTAACTAATTATACAAATCGACATTTTATTAAATAAAAATAATATTTCGTCAAATTTACTTACAGTATGAAGTTGTTCTTTAACTTCTCGTAATTCACGACGTGTTTTTACGAGTTCATCAGCAATAGAAAACATTTTTTCGTCCTAAAATTATAATATAAATTTCAATATTAAGAAACAAAAAAAACATAGTTAAATATTCTCTCTTATAATAATAATATTTTCTATCATACAGATAACTTACATATTGTTTTTTATAATCATTTACCAAAATTTTTAGCATGCCTTTAAAAGTCATGATTTTCTTACAGTACGTTAAGTCTAATAGGGAAATAGTTCTTCAAAATATTAATTATTTCAAAAATGTCGATAGAGCAAAAAACAACTTACAATCGTATTCAATTGTAAGTAAAATAGAATGAAAGCATTTCTCATTTTTCTTTTTCTCGTTTTTCTTCGTATTTTATTTCCGATTTTCTTTAAAGTAGACAATACAACGAGGGAAACAACACTATATATATATCTATTTTTTTTTTCTTAGGGAATAAAACTTCGTTAGAAACGAAGAAACAACTATACAAACGATAAAATTGACTAGCAATTTTAACATAGAAAAATCAGGTCAATTTGTTTTTTTTGAATAATACAAATCATTAGTAGACATCTTTTTCTTTTTCTTTGATATTATCTGAGGCATTGTCGGTAGTCTCAAAAAACAAAGAAAAATATAAGAATGAACGAGAAAATGAAAAACTAACCCTAGATTTTTTTTTTGTGTCTCATTCAGTACATGAATATTATTATTCAATTGTTGAAATTGAAATTTTATTTTATCTTCAACGAATGTTAATATGAAAATAAAAGACGAGTGAAAGTAAGATGAATATTTTAAAAACAATAGTTTATTTTAATTGTACAAAGAAAAAAATATTACAATATTAAAGTTTAAATAGGGATGATAAAAATAAAAATCATCATCACAAATATCATTTAATTATTATTATTCATATTGATTGTGTACATATCTTTCAATGCTTGAGATGTTCAAACATTTCCCGAACTTTGCTTTATTTCAAAAAACAATAAAACACATTGTAATTATAACCATATGTTCTTTTTCTGGTAAAATGTTTTACTGAATCTAATGAACTTCGATTGTTAGATATAAACAGTGCAGCAAAGTCAATTTAGGAAAGACTCAAAAAAAAATTTTCAAATGATGTCAAAAAACTTTAGTTTTTCGTAGAAACCACTTATAACAATGTGGCAGATTTAGAGAGAAGAAACGACTTTCCGTCTGCAAGAAATTTTTCCAAACAAACTAAAAAACGAGTTTACACTACTTTACATGAGTCCTGAAAATGTGTTCTGCTTATAATTGCCTCCTTCGTTTCCAAAATCCTAGATCACTCACTGACTTAGAAGTATTGCTAACACTTTTTTTAAAAATTTTCTGAAAAATAGAATCTTTATATTAGTGTCGAATAGAATAGACTAAAATGTCTATCAAACCTTAATCACTTTTCAACAAACAATATGATTATCTCACCCTTAAAAGTGGTGCTCAACAAAATTCTTGTCTACTGTGTAACAAGCAAGATGCAGCTTAGTACCGATTTATGTATGAAAAGACGTCAAGTAAAATTTTTAAACCTACACAACGTTGGGATATTGTCAAACTTTGTAATGTTTTGTAAAAAACTAGTCAAAAAAAATGAATTACTAAATTTGACTCATGCACTCAGTCTTTATGCTGTTGTTCAACGTAAGCATATTTGTGACAGTGATTGTCGCCGAAGGCGTTCAAATAGCCAAGTTATAATCGTTTTAATGAATTTTCGACTTGTCGTTAGATATTTACTAAAAAAATCAAACAATGAAATTTCAATCTGAAAATTTGTCCATTGATAGATCGTCTAATGATTCGTACAATATTCTAGAAGTTTCAGTCGAAAGGAATGTTTTTTTTTTGTTGTTGTGATATTCAATTTTGAAGTAAACTCGATTTTTGTATCATGCCTATGACAAACGAATTTTCTTTTGGAAGTTCAATATTCTAC
>CAJNOL010003288.1:0-24426 GCA_905250125.1 Rotaria sordida | reverse complement strand
AACAATCTTTCGAACATCAATGTATTGTAATCATGATTATTGTAACAGTGAAAGTGAAAAGACTTTATATTACTCTTTAGATATATTAGAATTCTTCATTAAGCTCCTCATAAAAGTTCATTTCCGTCGAAATTAAGATAAATGCATAGTAGAATAGTCTGAAGTTGGATACTTCACAAACAATATGATCTTTTAATGGGTATGTCTGTTTGTTTCAAAAATTTTCAGAGATTTTCATCACCCTTCTATGCTTCTTTCAGAAAAGAAAAACAGGAAATCCTTTTTTGCTTTTTCTCTGTTTATGCTTTTCTAATCGCGCATCCTAGAGTTTTTGAAAGAGCACGTGGAACTGCAGTACCCACTGTTGGAATTAAGCTTTCTTATTATCACATACAAAACAAGCACTTTTTATAAATAGATGATCATTTTCTCCACTTAAAAAGTAAGAATAAATATATAGAATGAAAGCCCACAGAAAAATTTCGGATTGATAAATAAGCTATTTTTGACCATTGCTTGTTGAATATATCTCGAAGATCGATTTTAGAGGAGAGATCTTAGAAATGTATTTATTATTTATTAAGAATATCATATTATCTTACACGAAGTGGTTCGGGTGTTGATGTATATTGTAATTCTTCGATATTCATTATCGATAAATCAGTCAAGAAACGTTCAAGTTCACTTAGAGATCGACTAGCTTTATCATTCGATAAATGAATTGACTGCATTGCTAACATATCTTTACCACGTATACACCAATCATTTATCTAAAATAAATATTATACAATATTTAAACCAACAACAACAACAAAAAAAAACGCCGAAATTTTCTTACAGATCCAAGTTTATCAATATATATTTTTAATAATTTTAAATTATGTCGTTTTTCATCAATTTGTTCAATTAATTTTTTTTTCATTTCTTCTAATTCTTGACATTTCGGTTCAATGGAATCATTACCATAGGATATTGTTTGTTGTTTCTGTTGTTCCATAATCAAAGCAAGGCCATCATTTGTCAATTGAGTAGCATGACTGATCATCATCTAGATATTTTATATATAAATAGCTCATATATATATGCTAAAATAATACCAATTGATATTATTACTTGTGCTCGTTGTGAAAGGGCATCAAGTTGAATTAATGTTTGATCAATTTCTTCTTTACGATTATTATTTTTATTATCAGATTGACAATAATCAAATAGAAGTAAACTTGTATCTAGGTCAGACAACTCATTGACTTCATTGTATAATTGTATAAAAATAGTTTGTATCTCTTTAAAACGTTGTTCAAAATGACGTAATGCAAGACAATGATTTAAACGTATATTATGTATAGACCAAAATTGTGAAAGAATAGATTCGATACGATCAATATGTATCAAAGCACTAGAAATAAAATTGTTTTATCCATAAAAGAAAAAAAAAACCCTATTGACATATACTTACGTTATACAAGCACGAGCATGTGCTGATTGATCTGATGATAGAACAAGATGTTGTATATCATTATTCTTGTCAATTGTATTATTATGAGATGTTGAAGACTGTTTATGCTCTTGGTGAATAATACATAATAGTGAATGACCCCACCTAGAATGTATGTAGAAGGACAGAATGAAACAAAAGTATGTAGAGAGTCAATACAATTGCTGTATAGAGAAATGATGATGATCAGCATCGAGATACAGTCATTTTGTACGTGGATAAAGAAGGAAAAAAAAAAGGGGACACAAAGAGAACATTGCTGAGCAATATATAATACGTGCACTTTTTCTTTTTCTTTTGATCTCTCTTTCTCATTGTTTGCATATACATATATATATACATTGAAGTTTACGATAAATACTTCAAATGTCTCTATAGTAATAAGTTTATATCATGAATATATTCAAAATAATAAAAAGAAAAATAAATTTATTCATTACGTTTTAATACGTTGTAATTCTTGATCGAATTCAATTTTTTGTTTTAAATGTTGATTAAGTATTTTTTGTATTGATTCAACAGTATTAGGAAATTCAATTTCATAACATTCTTTTATAAATACAAGTAATATTTCATTTAATTCATGTATTGATTGAGTTAATTTTTCAATAGTCTTATATAAAAAAAAAAAACAATCCAAAGAGTATTAGTTATTTTAATGAACATTTAATTACCACTCTTTGTTCAATCCATTCAAATAAACGAAAATTAATTAAACCACCTAAATCTTTTGATAATTGACTTACATCTAAATAGTCATGAAGTTCAGATAATGTTCGACAAATAATTAACTAAATTAAAAATAAAAATAAAATAAAATAAAATAAATCTTATTAAACATACACGATATGAACAAGTTATATCATTTAAAATTGTTAAATGAGATAAAGCTCGTTGCATCCATGAATTTGGTTGAAGGAGATATATACATTGAATTGAATATGGAAAATAATCCTATAGAAGACGAAAAAAAAACGAAATATTATTTTTCTTTAGATTCCATATTCGAATATTTTACAACACTCAAACAAAAATATTTCTTTTTATCACGTAATTTATTGAACTAGATGAACAATTATTTCTATGGATTCTGTTATACTTTAATTACATTTTAGATGATTACCTAATATGTATTACAAATGTTAAACCTAGTTCATAATACGTATTGTTTTTCTTTCTTTTTTTTTTTTCTGGTATTCATAAAATACTAAAAACATCGACAGATAAGAAGGACATATAGTGAAGATCGATCATTAGTTGTTTCGATCTTTGAAAAATAAAAAGAATAAATCTCATATCAATGCATCCTTTTATTATTTAAAAATAATAACGATTTCCATATGGTATATTAATCAAATATCTTTGTACCTCTATATAACTAATAATAGATTTAACAGCATTCCATGTATTCAATCGTCGATCAATAATAATAACAAAACCATATTGACGTTCGTTTTCGCTATAATATAAACGATAGAATACATTGTATATTTAAGTCTTATTTATTACCTTGGTACTTGTGTTAAATAAGAAATAAGTTTTTTATATTTTTCTTGTGTTAATTCAATTTGAGAATTATCAGGAAATGTAAGAATTGGACAATTATGACTTGTACTACCCGTTATGAATGCAAGTCTTTCTTGCAATAAATCAGTTGTTGATAAAACACTAAGTGAAGTTTCTTCAAAGATATGTTCTTAACAAAAAAAAAAGAAAAGAATAAATAAAACTAATTTAATTAAAAAAAAGAAAACTAAGACGTAAAACATACGTAAAGTCAGATAAAATTCTTGAAATTCATCTTGCTTGTATAAACCCATCCTAGTTAATAAAATCAATTTTTTCTATTCATTAAAGAAAGCCTAACTCTATACAAGAAAGATATTTATTCAGGAAAACAAATAACATATATATATAAATATGTGAGTATTAATTCATTACTTTCATGTGATGTGTTATGCACGCAATGTGTGATGAAAAATGCGTGCTGACTAATGTTTTACAAAGATGACATATGAATATTTATAAATGAAATATTCTCATGAACTTTCTAATATCATATTTCGATATATTACATTGATTTTATTCCATAATTATTTTTTTAAATAGTTGATAATTAATGAATATCTTTTTTTTTTCTATGATAAAAATTAATTAAATAAACATTTTGATTCAATTTTTATTATTATTAGATTCTCTCATTTTTTAATTGAGACATAGCATTCACGTTTTGTTATGTTGGAATAAACTAATATCTTAGATAAATACAGCTGGTAATCTAGAATATGTCATGCAAAGAAAATAAAAAGAAAAAGAAGACATAATATGAGTCTTATTAGAATAGATTGATGTAGTATGAAAGAAAACATAGTCAAATATGGCTTTAGAAGACTGTAGTTATAATCTTGTCTTGAAAGATCAATTCAATTAACTATTATACCAAGTCTGAAGACTTTTAATAAGAGCCATAGGGCAATAGAATAATTCTATGAATGTTTATAGCATCGAAAGAAAATAATAGAAAACTAATTGAAAAGAAAGAGATTCTATTGGACATAGTCTTTTTTAATTTTATTAGTTTTGAAAATTAATTAGATTTATTATTTCTATTTTGAATTTCGAATGGTAAATTGTTCATCATTTATTTTGAATTTAAATTGTTGGGAATGATGTTTTTTCGTTTACATTTAAATATTATGAAAAATATTTTGTTATGAATAAATCGGTTTTTTCTAATGATGTGAATGTTATATTAAGTATTTCATCTAAATGTTGATCACGTATTTATTATGGTATCAATGTAAAAAAATTACTAATGTTTCATGAGTCGGAGGTGTCATGTGATGCAATGAGAATGAGGTAAATATTCTTCTCTTTTTTATGTTCTATCAAATAAAAGGTTAAATATAATCATAATAACAAGAAGAACAGATGAGAATAATGATGGTCTACTTACACAATTATCTGATGAGCAAAATATTAATTTTTAATTTTTTTTTTGTTGTTGTTTTATCAATATGTATTACGAATGAATGAATGAATGAATAGAATTTAAGATCAAATAGTTTTTCAAGATGTTTTAAGTTGTTGTTTCTAAATAAATCTATTGATAAAATTATGAGATTGATATACGACCAGATATACTTGTCTTTGATAGATCAAAGTGTGATAATTGATCAGTTAATATTTGTTTTTGATTATGCTAAAAAAAAAAATTTGTTTTCAGTAAAAGTAGATTCATCATGTTTCCTATTGAAATTTCATACAAATTTAATTACATTAAAAGTTTGATTAGAATTATCGTTTTGTAATTGAATTGAAAAAAAAATCTACGTTATAATAGAAAAAAAAGAACATGTTTATTTGTTCATGAGAATTTCTATATCAAAATTAATTTTAAAAGAAGGTCATTGAAGATATTTTATATGTATCAAATATTTATGATCAAAATAAAAGTCATTTGATATATTAATATAAAATATCGTTTGAATAATTTTTTTTTTGTATGTTAACCTTACATTACAAATATTAATTTTAAATTAAGATTTCATCTATCTCTCAATATTCAACATTGATATATATATAGAATATTTCGATCTATACTTGTTAACATTAGATAAGAATGAAATCAACAATTATCATTTTTATTTTGACTAGATTATTAATCTTCACTACACAAGCATTGAGTAAGTTTCAATATAAAATAAGAAAAATTTCTATGCGTACGTATAATTTCAGATTGTAATGATAATCCTTGTAAATTGGGTGGCTATTTTACGCAAAATAGAGGATATCAATGTTTGCAGGCGAATACAACAGTATTTTGTACATGTCCAAATGGTGAATTGGAAATTGATCGACCATGTCGTAAGAAGACAAAAAAAAAATTACTATTCAAAAAGAATTCTTATTTTTATATGATTAGGTGTATGCAATCGAACAAATCCTGCAAATAATCCATGTATTGCTTCTTCAACTCTTCTTGCTTGTCTCGAAACAGATGATTATGGTACAACATTTGCATGTTTATGCATGGGTCCATCAGGACCTGAATTAACAACATCGGCTAATTGCGGTGAATAAAATTAAAAGAAAAAACAACGTCAAAAGATAATTTCTTTTATTGTAATAGATTTATCAGTTACATTAACAAGTACTGCGATAACAAAATCTACTAGCACTACTGTTGTTGCATCTGTTACATTTCCAGCCTGTTTCAATGGAGGTTATTTTGTTGATAATGATTGCCATTGTCCTAGTGGCTTTGGTGGAATATTTTGTGAACAAAATTTCGGTAAAATTATTTTTTCTTTTTAATATTCATTGTTATGTTTTGTTTTTATTTTCATTTGTTAAGAATACCAATTATGTGAAAGAATTGTTTGTAAAAATAGAGGAGTTTGTGCTATTCGAAATTCAAATGGACCATATCATTCTGTTTGTCTTTGTCGATATGGTACTTCTGGTGATTATTGTCAATTAAATGGTAAGAAATTTAAACTTTCATGAAATTTTTCCATTTTTCAAAAAAAAAAAAACATTAGGAACATTGGGTTTTTGTACACCTAATTTATGTATGAACAATGCTCCTTGTCGAGAAATTCTTATTGGTTCAACACGCCGTGCATATTGTGATTGTCTACCGGGTTATAATGGAACCGGATGCGAGAATCGTATGTATTTAATTCTAATTATCTTATGTGATTATTTCGTTTTCTAATAGAATATTTTAAATGTACCTTCAATGGAAAATTTCTTGATAGTTTTATGAATGATCAAGGCAAATATTTTGAATGTACACAATTAAATGGATGTAAGTTTAAATAAAAAACATTTTTTAAAGATTATCTATGATTTTATTTTTATTAATAGCCTATAAATTGGAAAGAAAATCATGTCCAAAAGGACTTCGTTTTAATATAGATAAGACTACTTGTACACTTTGGTGAATTAACAATTGAACATTGCTTACTTTTCTAATTTATAATTTTGCTAGTTTTTAAATAAAACAAATTGATCTGTTTATTTTACATGTAAGTATTGATATGCTTAGGTCATATCACAATTATTGAAGTATGATCAATTTGTAAACTGTTTCAAATGTCAGTATAAGTTAGAGACATGCAGAGTTACCGTTATCTAACCTGGAGGGTAGGATAAAAGTTAGAATATTTCTCTCAGTCATGGTACAGGGTACGGAAAAAGCTTACTCATTGCTGTAGAGAAATGATTAAAGCATTCTATATTATAATTATTACTAGTGATTATGAAATTAAAATTTCTTTAAACAGAGATATTTTACAAACAAATAATCTCAGGATGCTTGAGGTTCAGAGTCGCAGCATGATTCCACAATATTAATTTTTTACTACTTGTACAAGTAGCTATCATCAAATGAACTGATTGACGGATCCTCAATGAGAAGTCAAATATTTCTTGTTGACTTTAAAAAAACATGACTATCGATCAATTATTAGTTTATATCCGAAAACTGCGCAAACTCAAATATTAATCGAAGTAATATGTTTGTCACATGCAACTTATAATCATTACTCCCATTGTTCGACTCTCCTCTACTCTTGTTTCAACATTGAAAGTGTCTGATTCGATTCAATTGAATAGATCAACTTTAACATTTTAATCAGCAGTTCATTGTAGAGCAGGTGAATTCATCGGAAAAGTTGGTACACTCTTTTGTCTTCCGTCTTCATATACCCGCACGCACATACACAGATGTCACCCACATCCGAAATAGTTACAAAAATTTTAATTTTAAATGTTTATATCATTAACGAATCAATTTTTGTAATCTTTTTTTTATTCGTACTAAAATAGCTGAAAAATGAATTCATGTATTTATTCAACAAGATTTCAATGATCTACCAACGTATATGACTGAAACTCATCTTTCACTTTCACGTTATCCATCATTAAATGATTATCTAAAGAATTTTTTTACCTATTCGTGATTAGAGTCCTGCACGGAGTCGTTTTCGGAGTCGTCATCGGAGTCAATTAAATTTTTTGCCAAAAATTTAATTTTAGCATAAAAAATTTTTTGTTTCGCAGGTTTTGTTCTCTGATATTTAATGTATAAACTGACGAATTTTGGAGATTTCAACGGCATCTTATCAAGGTCTACGAACATGAAAGAAAGTCGGAGTCAGATTTGACTCCGATTTTTTTCGACTCCGACTTTCTTTCATGTTCATAGACCTTGATAAGATGCCGTTGAAATCTCCAAAATTCGTCAGTTTATACATTAAATATCAGAGAACAAAACCTGCAAATCAAAAAAGTTCTTATGCTAAAACTAAATTTTTGGCAAAAAATTTAATTGACTCTGATGACGACTCCGAAAACGACTCGGCGCAGCACTCTATTCGTGATACATATATATGCTAGTATTGAAGCTGGTTTTCTTTAACTGTTAGTTAGTCAAATGCGAATCATTCCGAGTTTACTAACATGTCCATATTTTTATGATATTGATGTTGATACAATAATTCGAGAAATTCATGGACTTATCTAATAATTATTCAAATGTGATTGTTTGTTTTCTTTGTTTTACATTATGATAGAAATTTATTAGATTTCAAGTTCAATAAATAAAAAAGTGATGGTTAAAATTTTGTTTTTGGATAATTCTTTTTAATTAGAAAACAAATAGATCAATAATTTAGTTTTAAAATATAGTCGAGAGATTGATCTAAATTAACTGAAACATTTATTTTATCTTTGAAAAACATCGAGTTTGCGATATTTGTTCTTACGAAATTTAAAGAACCCATAGGTTCTCGTTATTCAATAAAGTAAATTTTGTTTTCTCAAGATTTTTCTGTGGAGAAGAAAGTAGAAATGAAATTTTTTCCTAAATGATGATCGCCAATGAAATAGATTTTATATAAACATTAAAAAAAAAGTGGTTTACAAGAATCAACGGCTAAAAAAGATGCAACTGATACAATAAAAACACAAGCTAATGAATAATTTAAAAGTAAAAATATCTTGTCTTGATTTTAACATTCGTATAAAATAATGTGTACAGTCATATAGTTATTATGAGAGAGTAATTGAAATTGATCCAGATGCTATTTTATATTCATATATCAAAATTTTGCATATCTTTGTCGTGAATGGTTTCGTTTCATGCACTTATAGATTATAAGCGAGCATTAGAATGTGATTCAAAATATATTGAAGTATTCCTCTCGTTTATATGTACCCAATATATATTGTTATTCGTTAAGGCATTGTATTGACGAGCATCTGCTTATTCAACATCAGGAAACTATTGTCCAACATTATCTGATTATGGATATGTTTGTTGAATCAATTTTTTGTTTTTCGAAATGTGACTTTTTTTGTTCGAAGTTAAATAGATCTAGGCATTTAATAAATGCTCAGACTCAGATAAAAACTTTTATATGTTACATGAAGATCGAACAGCAAGATATTGACTAAAGATCTTCAATACAGATATCCAGAATACAATTATTTGTATCAAATATTACGGAAAAAATCATGAAAGACAAAATATTAGACAAAAAAAATTGTTGACGGACAACAGAGTGCTCTTGTACATAATTTTTCACGATCTATTCGCATTTTTGTACCTCGTATCTTTCCAAAAATCTTGCTTACAAGATATTCCACTTCTGTAATACGACCATATACAGCTGTGTACGAGAATCATAATCTTCCTCCAGAGCTATAACTATTCATCCCTCGATTTCTTTGTTCACTCTTAGCGTAGTTGTTAGCGTCAACAGATGACACTATGTCAACGCTAACTTTATGGAACGAAGTTCAATTGGTTTCTTTTTATTTTCTCATTTGTCGGCATCTTCCTTTTCGTTCTGTAGTTAATTGGATTTTTCTCTTTCGTTCGTTTAATAGTAAGATTTCTCTTTTTCGTTCTGTCTATCTCTCTCTTTAGAATTTTTTCTGATTTTGATATCGTTCAGTTGCTATTTTGTTTCGATGCAGAGCAGTAGCATTTATTACTACCTCTCCTGTGTGTGTTATTTTGTCTTCATGAAATAAATTATCCAATTGAACTGATCTCACATCCCCTCCTTAGCTGATCACGTTACCTTTGGCCATCAAGGTAAGACCTCATTATATTCTATTATAACATCATCTCAAACGTTGTCCTAACAGTAGTTTAATCGCTCTTTTATTCTATCTTTGTACATTACGAAATGAAATGACATCGCTATGATGATATTCAGTCGTTTCTAGGCACATGTGTTCGTTTATACACAATTGAATGAATAAAATATACTTGTCGATGATGTCTGATTTGATATAGAGCGATGAAAAGAGAGAGATATAATGGCTATATAAATCGATATATACTAGACAAATTTCCATTTCTTTTAACATCACTAGTACGTTTTTTTTCTTAAAGATGGCACAGCAAACAACAATTCAAAAGATGATAAAGAATTTGGTGGTTTTAAACGTATCAATAATGATACCCGTAATTTTGTAAGTAAATTTTATTGAGGTACTTTAGCATTTATAGACAAGAAATTATTTTTTTGTAAATATTTTAGAGACAAAATATAAATTTCATTTATGCGCCAATTCAACAACTACCAGCGCCAGTACAGCATCAACAGCTACCACCACCAGTACAACATCAGCAACAAATTCAACAAGGTGAGATAATTAGTACCATTACACAAAAATAAAGGAAAGAAATTTCATTACTTACATAAGAATATTGTATTTTCATATATTTCAACAGGTGATAATATATTTACAAACATAAGATTCGCATGGATTCTGTTATGCATTATACTAATGGCTTATGTTTTTAAAGTGGAATATCAATTATTATTGCTTATAGTAATATTTTACATGTCAATATTTCTTCTACTTGATAAAATATGGTGCAACAACATAATTTTCACATGTCGTCAATTGTTCTCACGTATTAATAAAGATGATTTACAATTATGGTTATCAATCGCGACGTTCGTTATGATGGTCATTCTCATTTTTTTAACTGTCATTCTGATTTTAAAAATATGAAAATTATGTATGTTCTGTTCATTATGTCGTCATGGTATCTTACAAAAAAAACTGATCTTTTTTTTTAAATTCAAATGTAATTCTTTTTTCATTATGAATATGTGATGATGTTATACTAAAGTTTTGTCCTGATGAATTATCTGATGATGTAAAAATAATTTTTTTTTCTAATACATGAAGCATAAATCTACATTTATCTTACCTTTGATCATAAATATAAAAATGAAGATCAAATTTCATGCTGAGTATATGAACATTCAATAAATAAATAAATTTTTCATTATATCATTAATATACTTTTCAGACTTCATAAAGCCATTATCAATATTTTAAAATATTTTCCTGTTTGCCTATCGTACTTCAAAATCATTGAACAAATTAATAAAAACTTATCATAGGACTTGATACATAGCCATAGTCACGATGATGAATCGGTGAGATCCGAAAGCTACATTGATTATATAATAAAATATTTATTTATTAATAGAATGCTCATATGTTTCACATAAACAACAAAATGAAATATAATTTTTATTTTTTAAGTAGCGGACAAAATTTTAAGGACTGATTCGTATTTCATCGATTTTTGCGTTATCAAAGAGCAGAAAAGTTTTAAAAACTATAGCATTAGATGCTAAATTCAATGGGCTATATTTTATTATAAATATTGGGTTGGCAAGAAAGTTTTGCGTCTTTTTTTATTATTTTACCCATAAAAAAAGACGCAAAACTTTCTTGCCAACCCAATAGCTTGCACCATAATGTCGTTGGTTAAACCAGCATAATTTGGTGCAGGTAAGATATCAAAATCAAGTTCTCCAATTTTAAACTGAATACTATATTGTATGATTTTTGTTTCGCCAACAAGATGATTCAAATATAATTTTAAGATATCATCCCATTCGTCAAGAAGTTTTTCGAATGGGGGATCAACTTCATTAACATAAATTACACAATCATAGTCATATTTTAATGAAATCGATGTCTTCTTACCAACACCACCTACTAATCGACAACGACTCAATTTATAACGTGATCGTTCTTGTAACGTTAAAAACACCTTTTGCATTTTTTCATCACTTATTTTCTATATATATCGTCTGGAATTGTCAGTTTATGTGATATATAAGTAAGCATAACAATGTAATTGTTGAGCCATCATATTTGTTTGTAATGAAAATTCGAAATTTAAAATACGTTGTAGAATACGATATATAATGAATTATTAATGACGATCCATATATATAAATGATGAAAGAAAAACTACTGGGTTTTTTCCCAGTATATCCATGCTCTTATTCTATTATATTGTACTACTTAACACTTCTAAAAAATAGAGAGTCTATTATCATTATTCTTTATCTTAACATTGATACGAGAAAGAATAGTTTATCAGATACACATGTCACTACTATAATATTCTCCTGAAAATGATGCATTGTTTGATAAGAAGAATTATATTGAAGTTTTGTGCAATATTCGATAGGAATAAATAATTACCCGGAATTAGTGTTAACGATTATTTAATAAGCAGAAAGTGCATTTAACGTCTTGTTTTTTTTTTATTTCAAATCTATCCGACTTACTTTTATTGTCTTCATTTTGTATGTTGAATACAAGTCTGAGCTTGTTTCTGATGAAAATGTTGAATTTTGAGAATGAAATGACAAACTAACTCAATATTTGCATTAGAAATGATAAAACATTAGTAAAAATATCGCTTTCTGAGGTTTTCTACCGGAATAACTTTGTCTTGTTCACACTGATCAACTTCAATAATATTCATACTGCTTAGTGCCATTGACACTTCACTCAGTTGTATATGTAAAGTTGAACAGTCTCATCGAACTGAAGAATTGCTTTGTTTTTTTTTCTATTGTCTAAATAAAACTTATAAAACTCTTACACAGTAAAATTTGCTGGTTATCATGGGTTGCAAGTTGTATGAATCTTTATGCAGAAAAAAAGATTAAAATTCGGATCGGACGGCTTGACAAAAATCTAAGACCACCGATACTCTCTAATGACTGCTGTCTAATTTAAAAGAAAAATTTCTTTGAATCACGTTGAGCGATCCTTTTCGAGATCTCTTACAGAGTCACTTTTGGGGTGTGGGTGTGTGCGAATAGGCAACGTCAACACCCATATTCACACTCACCCATATCCAAGAAAGAGAACGCAAATGAAGTGAATTGGTTCTAGACAAAAGAGCTAGAGCAAGGAGCAGAAGTATACGAGTGTGGAATATTGTCTTCCATTAACAATTTCGTCGTATGATGATCGTATTCATGAAATGAAACTTCGTTCATTATTTTAGGTCTTTTTCCTCTATTTTGATAGATAAATAACATACATGGAATTAAGAAATTCATCTAGTCAATCGACTGCATTTCGATTTAGGCGCCTGTTTAGATTCTTGATTTGATACTTTTCCTCGTCTGTATTTATCAATCATAATTCTGACGCTGTTGTTTTTCAACTTCAAGCAAGTACAAATTTTAGCTGGACGACATATGAAAACATTCTAATGAAGAATAGAAAACGAATAACTGAATATCATAAAAGCATACGACGACATTAAACTTTTTTAACAGAATTAACTAAAGAATATTTGTTGTAGAAACAAACAAGACGCCTTGTTCTTTTGTCAAATCAAGTTGTGCATATGAAAAACATTTCAATTGATTAGAATCCTTTGTATCAGCAATGTCTGTATTCTATATGCATACGTATAATCACATAATACATCTTCTTGCCATTTCTTTATTATTTAGACAACAAGAGATAATGGTAAGAAACATATTTCGTATGTATTCTGATTATTAGATTTCATGGAAGATATAGATGGTGGCTAAGAGACTTCTGTTGTTTAGAAGATAAACTTTTACTGAACTTATTTATTAAAAATTGCATACATGAATAAAACTCTTTATAAACATAAGAAAACACTTTGTTTTTTGATACATTATTAATCAACTATAAAAAAAAAAACTAAAAAATCTACACAACTACATTATCATTGCATTTCAAGTGCATCTACTTTAGCCGTTCTTTTTCTATATCCCTGACATGGCTTCCCTAATATTTTCACAATTGTTCTATTTTTCAATTTAAAATTATCAAACTTTTCTTCAATATCTTCAAGTAAAACTCCTCTCGTTTCTGGACAGAAAAGATATACAAATACAACACCTAAGAAACAAAGACCACTGAAAAGATAAAATACTCCATGTATACCTATTGGAGTTATTAACTCTAATATATAAGACATGATGGTACCCATAAACCAGTTACTTCCTGTCGTTATTGAAACAGCTCGAGCTCTAACATTAAGAGGAAAAATCTCAGCTGCATAAATCCAACCAATGGGTCCCCAAGAAAGTGCAAAAAAACATACAAAAATAGCTGTAAAAATAAGCATTAGTATACCAGAACTTGTTGTACACGATACAATTTCTTCACTGATTGTAGTTCCATTGATAGTAGTTTTGACTACATGACAACCTACCGCAAATACTGTTGCCGCTACAAGATGGCCAATCACCATACCTAAACCACAAAATATGAGTAGATTTCGACGACCTAATACATCAAATAAGAATAAGGCTGGTATTGTACTAAATAAATTTGCGCCAGATAAAACCATTAATGATATAATACCTTTTCCAAGAACACTTTCATAAATAATACCACCAAATGTAAATATTGGATTAATACCTGTAGCTTGTTGTAAAATATGTAAGCCTACACCAATACCCAATCTTTCAAGCATTTTCCTTTTTGTGAATAATTCTTTAGCTGAAACTTGATTACCTTCTTGTTGAATAGCATCAGCAATAGCATCTAATTCAGCAGTCACATTATCTATCTTACGAATGCGTTTTAAACTTTTCTCTGCTGATTCTCGACCTTCTTTTTTGAACAACCATCGAGGAGTTTCAGGACAAAAAAATATACCAATCATAATTATAATTGGAGCAATTAAAATAATTCCATTTGATAAGCGCCAACCCAATCTATGATCTTGTAAGAAAAAATTGACCACATTAGCAACAAATAAACCCATTACTACAGTCATTTGCATAAATCCAGAAAGCATTCCACGTATATTTGTTGGAGCTATTTCTGAAGCATATATTGGACAAGAAAATGAAGAACATCCAACACCTGTTCCTTCGATAATTCGTCCAATAAGTATCAAAATCATGATACTTTTCGAACCTCCTGGCGGAAAAATCACCATTGAAGTACCAATGAAAAACAGAATGGCTGATGTAAAAATAATCGCTCGACGTCCATATTTTTCTGCCACAAATGAAGATATGAATACAGCACCAACAAAACATCCGATATTATACAAAAATGTAAAAAGTACTAAAAATCGTCTATATTCATAAGGTAAAGCAGCTATTGGACGATCACATACACTTGCATTAGCGTATACATTAACACAAAAATCATTTTTAAATGAACTCATGACAACTATGCCTCCCGTAACACCTTGATCATAGCCAAAAAACCATCCACCCAATGAAGAAAATATTGCTAATAAAACAGCAAAATACGTTTTTCCATAATGAACACCTTTATGCTGCTGCTGCTGCTGTTGCTGTTGCTGTTGCTGGTGATGATAAATTTCACCTTCGAGCCCAATCGGAATTGTGTTTACAGATTGACGATCAACTTCGCATATCAATTCTTTCGACATTGTCTTTTTTGTTCACCTCAATTAAAAAATAAAATCGTTCTTCTCAATGACTGTAGTATTCTTAGTTTAGCAATTAAGAATGTTTGTATCCGTGTACTCTCACATATTTTCTCCAGGTAACTACAAAACATAAACATATGTTTGTTCAATTATGAGTGATGATCACATTTTTCGTCATGATAGTCACCATATTCTTGCTCAGATTTATCATTACTACAAATAAACATACTTTCCATTTTCCTCCACTTTTATCTAATTCTTTAATGGATAATCGATGACTGAATTGAATAAAAACAAGTAATTAGTCTTGATAAACAGACATGCAGACCTTAAAAAGGGGATTGTGTATTACAAGAGTGTAAGGTACTCTAAACAAGCAAGTACACTTGTAAATGATTAACTCTTCATTTTATGCGCTTCTTACAAAAAATGTCTCTTAACGATTTGCAGTATGTTAACTGGGATTTTTTCGTATTTATAAAGCGAACTATCTGATGTTTCTTTTTCAAAGATTCTGATACGATGATCTGATGATTAGTGAAATTTACTTAGGTATTCTAAGGATAAAACTACATTGAATGAGTAGCTGCTCGACAATGGGCTTAACAAAATGTTTTCAGCTTGATAAGGAATATGACTGGTAGATTGGTTCAATCTTTCCCGTTTATCTCTCTACTGCTCTTGCTCCTCTCGCAAATTTGCTTTGAGTACATCAAAATGATAAAATGCAATCATCAACAATTGAGTTTGATAGCCGCAGATGTTTATTCACAAGGTTCTGACCTTTCAATGAGTGAACAACGTGAATACGGATGAAATGACTCTTTCGAAAAAGAAAACGTGTTTGGAGATAAAAGCTGATGAAAGAGATCTCTTGTTCACATCTTGTTTCGTTGAATGTCTATCTTAAGTTCGAGTCAAACATACCTTATTCGATGATGTGACTGAAGTAGCTCACCTTTTCTTGCTCCCTTTTTGTTATTAACAACAGAAATGTTTTCTTTATCTAGACCTTCATTGTACGAACTCATTCAATTATTACCGATAAGAAGTTGACTTTCTCAAAAGGTAAAGGTTGTGATATTGCCTATTCATTGTTTTTTTATTATCGAACTGATGCCATTTTAACAACAAGAATTTGATTATTAAACTATGTTGAATTATTTTCATGAAATAATCCATGACGAATTAGACATCATTAAAAAGGAAGAGTTTTTAAATAAAAACAAAAATCATTGAATTAATTTTTCGAAATAGAGAACTTGTATGTATCACGTATGGAAATAATTTCTTTCTTTTTTCTTCCATCTGTATTATACTACAGGTATATATGCTCTTCGCCGAAACATACTTCGTCGAAAGTACTTTTTGGCCATGGAGGGCGCGCCAAAGGTAAGGGTGAGGGCAAAATGAGTTGACCTCTTCATGCTGAACAAGCCTATATAAGAATTAAAGGACTTGCAACAGTCTAAATTGTCCTACGACTCTTTCGACGAAATGCTTTTCGGCGAAGAGGATTACAATCGAATAATACAGACTCAAAAGAACTTTAAAAAATTTTGTGCAATATTTCATTATTAATGAATCCAAAGAAGTTCATAGTAGTATTCGAAGATATATTGCATATGATTAGCTAGTTTTTATAAAATCAACTAATACACCATTATGATCGGTTGCATCTTCAGTTGAAAAAATTCGACATTCATTCATTTCCCATCCATTCTTTAGTTCTCCTCGTCTCCAAATATAATCAATTCGTGTCTTATATATACATGTCATAACTTGATGATCAATATATTCTTTATTCATTTCTCGCCAACAATCATAATATCCATTTGTTTTCATTTTATTTGTTACTAAATTGAATGGATTTTCCCATGAATTTCGTTGACGTACATCATGAATATTAACATTAAAATAATCATTGGAATAATCATCAAATGTCAATGAATTAAAATCACCTACAATTAATTGAAGACCTGAGTCATATATATGTTTTTCAAATTGTTCCATTTGTTTTAAACGTACTTGTTCACTAAGTTGATCTAAATGAGTTACATACAATCTAGCATCATTATCATTAAAGAACTCATGATTGACTTGTACTACTAACATTCCACGTATATCGTGATTTTCGATTGCTTCTGTAAGATAATTGATGCTAGTTTTTAATGGAAATCGTGAAAGAATTGCATTACCAAATCTATGTGAAGTATTACAAAATGCAATGTAAGGTAACTGAAGTAGATCGGAGAGTAATTGAAACTGGTAATACTTTTCAGCAACAGTACCTGGTGGCTGATCAGTATGAAGCACTTCTTGAAGACCAATTACATCAAATGACATTGGCTTGATAAGTTGAGCAAGACGATAAACATTAGATTGTCCTTTTAAGTCAGTAAAGAAATGAATATTGAGTGTGCCTAGACGAAATTGTGATATTTTTCTAATGATATTCATGATGCTTCGATTTATCTAGAATATTAGTTATTCTTTTGGACATATGTATCTAGATAACTGATTGATTCATAACATAAACAAAGAATATATGAATGAAACGAATAAAATTTATCAAAATATACAGAAAGCAATCAGACTATTTCCGTAGAACTGTGTTTTGTAAAATTCACCTTATGTTTTTTCGAAAAAAAATATAATGAGTATAAGTTTTAAGTCGAAGTTCTGCAGCCCCTTACCCTTCCCAATAGCAACGTGGATGAAGGAAGAGAATTCCTTAGCAATGAAATAAAAAACTCTGAACGACATTAACCATCAGACTTAAACTGTTCTAGAACTTTTTAAAGATTTCCTCGAAACTAGAATGGCTGGAATACATTTGTAAATGTTCTAAATAGTGCAGTTTTACATTTTAACGCAGATAAAAATTTATGTTCAACATGTCAACGATGACAGATAGTCATAATAGTGTCTTGAGACCTGCTGTAGATATCATGGTATATGTATAAGAGACTTATTTCTCAATTAAACCAATGGTTAGAATAATAATAATGTTAAATTAACAAAAACGAAATACGAAAATGAAAACCAACAAGTGCATAGCACCAAGGCAAATAAAAATTTTCTATTCAAAACATCAAAATAAATAAGCCAGATCGTTTACCTGGCGATCAATTATTCTCAGAAAACACCTATAGTCTGCTAGAGATTTTTTACTTTGTGAATTCCACATTTTAGAATTAAAGGAACTGCGCTACCAAGGTTTCTCATATTGTAGATTAAAAAAATACCTGAGTCATGCATGTATTTGAAGGTTTGTTATGGAATTCGATGAGAAAGTAGCCATTGAAATTTTTAATTCATCAATTCTTTTTTATTCATAACAAACTTCATTCCCTTTCTTTTAGATATTCGGTTTATTTCTATCAATACTTGAGTAGAACATGTTAAGAACATCAATAAGTCTAGAAGAAGATAATATGCTGTATGTAAGCCGTAGAGATGGCGCTGTTACACGACATAAATAGTCGAACAAGAGTTATTATTCAGTTCAAAATATCATTGATGCTAAAATTTTTTAATCATCTATTATATAGAGATTCCTTTGTTTTGAACAGCCCACATGCTTTTGATAGACACAAATGAGAAAAAAAGTTTTTCTATGTTTCTATATATTTTATTAAAAAATCTTAATTGTTTTTCATACCATGTTTCTTATACGTATCTTGAAGATACGTTCTACAGATAATCTATTTTTCAATGCTAAAGTTTTTTTAGAGATAATTTGAATAATAGAAAATCTAAATTATTAGATCTCAATATAGTAATATTAACAGGTACTAATACAAAAATGACAAATGATTCAATATAACTAATATGAATGCTAAAAGAATAAAACAAACTTTTTCTTTTGTATAGTTTTTATTTTCTATTGTCATTCGAATTTCAGATCATAGATAAAGACTACTGAACAACAAACAAACTGTGATCTTTCCTGTTAAGAATAGTAATTTTGAGATTTTCAGAATCGAATCAATAGTATCTAAATATGGATCCAAGTCATGCAAATGACATGTTATAATTATAAAACACAATACATTCACAGAAGCATTTTTACGTCAAAAAAAAAACATCATAATTCAGCTGTAGAATGGCATTTATAAATAGCTAGGTCATTCAGTCTATATTTTGTTTCTATTAGCTTTGCTAATATTTCGTCGATGAAATTAAAAAGAGATCGTTATTCATGTAACAAATAAGACTGATTTTGGTAATTATAATATTTCTTTTTCTCATGAAAATAGATATTTTATCTATATTGGATTCATATCAAATTTCCTATGTCATTGAACTCTCTTGATTCTTGGAAGATACTTCGTTTTCATTCAAATGAATATAATTCGACATGTACAATTCTTCAAATTCTAAGATAGGAAAAAAGAGAATCATTCATGTTTAAATTATTCGTAAAATTGTAAAAGAATCATATAATGGTCATTTTTTTAAAACCTAATTTGCATAAAAGTTCATTCATCCATCTAAATAACTAATTAGCTTAATCAAAAATATTTTAATGTCTGTATATAGAAAACTTACTAGTCGACACATTAGAAGACCTCAGATCTTCTATTGTGTTCCTTAAAAAAGTCATATTTTTTGCTATCCTGAACGATATAATTTTTATAAAAATCTTTCTATGTTGGTTATGTTGTTACTTAACAGTAGATAAGAATTTAAGCTTAGATCATTATCCATAACAGATGTTCTATATTTATTCAATTATGAAAGTGTTAGTGAAAAGAGATAAATGTAAATGAAAAATAACTGAACTTGATCATAACACGCATTGTTTTTTTACATGTCGTATACAAACGTCTGTTAATTACATTTTATATTATTCGAATACAGATTGTCTCGATCGTCAGAAAGAGTAGGAAAATATTTTCGAAACGAAGTTTTATGTCGTTTATTCAAGGAAAGTCCTCTATTATGAGGGAGGAAGATCTTCCAATGTGTCGATGGCTTTATTTCATGAGTTATGACCATTTGATTTGATTTTCGATCTTTGAAAAAGTACATGTAAGAAAATCAAATTATAGAATTTTTATCTGAAATATTGCACATAGATAGTCATTATGATCATGAGAATGTTGTCAAACTTTCAGTTCAAAGGAATATTTCCTTCCTAGGATATTGAATTTTGAAGACATTGAACTATCTACTTCTGCTATTGACACATGTTGAATGTTAAATATCTTAAGAAGGAAACATTTTTTAGATCAAAAGTTTGAGAACATTTCGATGAGGATGAGAATTATCGATGGGCCAAGTTTCAGGTGAAAATTTTGTAATTCGATTTGTGTCATATTTGCTTTTCTAGAAGACGAACCCTTCTAGTCTCATCGTAGTCATATTGATATGATGTAGATAAACTAAATATTCTTTCCAGAGTAATATACAGAGCATATATAAATACTATTAAAATGAAAATTAAAATGCGTCTGAGATGTTAAAAGACATTAGTGCTTATGTTAAAAAAAGAATCAATACAAAATCATTCTTGTATTTTTTTTTTGTTTTATGTTATTAGTCAATGACGGAATGTAATGTAGTGATGCATATAGAACTCATTTCGATCGTATATTGCTGATGAATTCAATAATGAGTTAAATTTATGATGTTCAATATTGTTTTCACACATATTTTGCTTTCTAGATATTGAAGCGAAAAATATTAGATTGATTGTAGATTGAATGCAGTATGCAAATGATTATGATGTTTTTTATCAATTTTTTTTTCTCAGCTAATGATTAATTCAATGATGTATCGATGGAAAAAAACGGCAGCTAATATGAATATCCAAATATACTTCAATTATTATCGTCATTATCAAAAAATTCTTTTAATATAAAATAATCTTTCATAAAAATATAGCAATAACATATCTTTTACCTATTGGAGACGAGGTTATCGTAGGAGAAAATGAAAATTTTCAAATACTAAAACTGGTAGCGACACATCAGATAGGACGTGACATATTCATGACCTGCACCCGCATGTAGGTCATAACAGTAGCATAGGCGACATATGCAAATCATCTACGAGCCAATTCAGAAGCGTTACCTATATATAGGCTTTCTGTCTCCAAAGGCTTAAACTTTCATGGAAGATCATAAAACAGTTTATTCAGTATATTGCAATATTTAATACATAGTGATACATCTAAATGGATTTAATTTTGTGTTGTACTGAAAACAAGTTACTTTTGTATTTTTCAAAAAGTGTAATATTAATCTTACATTCACTGAGGATTATTCAAAACGAACTAATTTGTTCTGTTTTGAAATTCAATAACGGACATTTTAAATAAAGATAATAGCTCAATAATACGAAATGTATAATTTTTCAAACTTTAATCTGATTAACTCAGACTGAATCGGACCATTCGATCTCAAATATGCACCAGTACTACATAGTTACATCTCTGTAATCGGTTAAAGGATACATACTTTGAAGGTGAAAGGCAATTACCACCTTCGTTCATTTCTAATATAGATGGATTGACTTAAGTTCGACAATTATTTTTTATATACCCAACGAATAAGATTGTAGGAAAATATCTCTATAGAAGATCCAACTAAACTCCTTATTCCAAACCATTTTGTTGTTTTGCAAGTCTGTTTTTTTTTCATAAATTCGTTCCTATCAACGACAATAATATTATTATTGCAATCCATATTTATTTGATTAACATATTATTTTTTGTATATTGTAATATTGAATAATTATTTTGAACACAACAAAAAATAAAAATAAAAATAAGCTATCTGTCATTTTTAGCAAGTGCATTATGTGTCAAATCATATTCATATTACACTTACAAGAGACAAGAAAACAAAATTTTTTAAGTTAAATATTTTTGACAATAACAAATAGACACACACACACACACACAAAAGTTAAATTCATAATAGAGATTAATATACGTTTGTAAAGCTGTACAGAAAGAGTGAGTGTATGGAGAATACGAATAATATTATCAGAGAAAAAAAAAGAAAATGTCATGAGACTCGTAATACTTCACAGTATTCAAATTATTTTTCACTGTCAAAGGCAGACTAAGACGAAACAAAGGTAATGAAAACAACAACATTTAACTATGATAACGAATTTAACAGGCACATGGTGCTTCTTCTGTAGTTGTTGGTGCCGGCGGTGGTTGCCGTACAGGAAATATTGATTTATCTATATATAAAGAAAAGAAAAAAATAATCATATATAAATAGGTATTCAAGAAACAACATAATCGAACTTAAATAGATCATACAGTTTAATAATTACGAACTATTTTATATTCTCCATAGTCTATATATTAATTTATTCTACTAATCGACAATCAATATATAAGAAGAATTCGAAAAATTGAATGAATTACATTTTATATTAGTTCGATCATCTATTCAAATCATAGATAGAATCTCTGCTGATCAATTTCAACATCTATCTATATATTCTAGGATAATTTATTTTAAAAAGAACTATAATGAAGTTATATCTTTTTTTTTTTTAAACTCATCAAAAATAAATGAAATAGTATTGTCGGTTTCTTTTTTTGTACTTATTTTATCTCATATAGAAATCCATTAGTTAAAATTTTTTTCTTTTTTAATCTGACATATGAATATAAAAAAATATGTCAATCATTTAACTTACCAATCGTTTTTTCCATTCTTGACATAACTCTTTCTAATAACATTTCAATACTTTCTTTAACATTTTGTGCTGTAAATGCACTTGTTTCAATATATGGTAAAGAATATTTATCGGCTAATTCTTTTGCACGTGCTTGAGATATAATACGTGCATCTTCACGATCAGCTTTATTACCAACAAGTATCACATCAGGATCTTCACAATAGGCATGACATTGTAATTGAGTAAGCCAATTACGTACATTAAGAAATGATTGTTCAGATGTTAAATCAAACATTAATATAAAACCCATTGCATCACGAAAAAATGCTGTTGTTAAACTTCGAAAACTAAAAATCAAAACAAAGAAAATTTTATAAAATCCAAAAAAAAACAGATAAGAAGACTAAAGAAAATTTTTCTATTACCGTTCTTGTCCCGCCTATTAAAAATAACAAAAAAACAAAAAAGAAATTATAAATAAGAAAATAATGATTCTTTACCGTATCCCATAATTGTAAATGAATTCGATATGGTTTTGCATTTGGTGGAGTTTTTGGTCGATAAACAACACGTTTTTCACGAAAATCAATTCCAACAGTTGAAATAAATTTTGGATTAAATTGTCCATCTGTATATTGATAAAGAAATGTTGTTTTACCTAATTTGATATTTAAAAAAAAAAAAAAGAATTATCATTTCTATAATTTTCTTTTTTATTAAAATTAAAAAAAAAAATCTTCATTCATACCAACACCAGAATCTCCTAATGCAAGAAATTTGATCAAATAGTCATATTCAATTGATGGAGTTATCATTGAGTCGCCCATTGTTGTTATTATTGTTTTTTCTATAACACCGCCAGCATGCGACGACTGATGGAGCGACGTCGTGCTCTCACTCTCACTCTTTTCTACAATAGAACAATTGAAGAACAAAAAAAAAAGAAAAAGAAAAACCAGAGAAGAAATCAACAACAACAACAACAACAATAACAACAACTTGTTGTGGTCTAATCTATCTCGTTCTAGTCGATTTTCCTGATTATCAATGATGATTGTTTGTTTGAGATTGACATCAGAAGAAGAAAAAAAAAAAGAGAAAAAAAAAAACGAGAGAAAATTGACTCCGACTGTCACACAGTCGTTTTAACCACCGACCGACTACGATCTACATCAACAACTACGATCGACAAGAGAAAGATATATCCTTACCAAGCTTCTCTTCTTTTTCCTTCCGTCTTCCTCTTTTTTTTCTCCCGTTTTGGTAGCGCGTGCCGACGTAAAGAAAAGAATTTCGACAGAAAAGAATAGAAGCTGAAATCGACAGAGAGAAAAAAAGAAGTATGAGGAAAAAAGAAACTAGTGACAAGAGTGAGTAATTCTCAAGAGAGAAACGAACAAGTAGAACTTGTCTGCATGAACAACATGTCATCATTTGCCGCCAGCTATCTTTAGTTTTGTTATTTAATGAGAAAACAAGTGAAGAAGGATATTTAAAGGCGACGAAAGGAAATCACCAAAAAAAAAAA